>APFE031743480.1:0-65103 GCA_000404065.3 Pinus taeda
TCACCCTATGAGTGACCTTAGTTGAAGATTTATTAAACAAAAGGAATTACAGACTCATGTGCTGGTGTGTGTTCTGTGTTATTGAAACAACGGATCGATCAGATTGCCAATACATAGACATTTTAAATGGAAAGATAGCAGAGAAATACAGTAAGCAACACAAAGACACAAACAATTTTAATAAGGAGTTCATCCTATTCTCCAGGGCTACGTCTCCAGTCCAACTTCAGTGGTGGCCTTAATTTATTGTGTCTTACAACAGAGAAATTACATTACAGGGACTCAATATGAGTTCTCCTGATAGCAGATTTTGCTTGGCAGGGTGGTTCTTGGATTCCCCAAGCCACTCAGAGTACACAGACTCTTGTTCTTCCTACCAGCTCTATGACCCTTGGTCTATAGTGGAAAGAGCCAAATGTGATACTCAGTCCAGACAGATTCCTCTATGGGAAGGCTTGAATCTTCAAGCTCTCTGGTGCTCGATGTTGCTTGTGGTCAGCTCGACCCTCTGTCTCCTCTGCTTCACTTTACTGTTATCTTTGTTCAGTCCTCCTCTCGAGGTTTACTGTTCACTGTCTCTCTAGATGCTTGGACTCCTCTCCAAATCCCCCAACTCCATTCGACTGCCTTCATTCATGGCTTTAACCATTCGACCCCTATGCCTATCTGGTTCCTCTCCCGCCTGCATCGATTCACCTTCTCCAGCTATGCTCGGCGTTCCCTGTTCGACGCCAACATGAGAGCTTAGGGAGTGCCATGTGTACCCATCTAACCAGTGCCAGCATGCTTCGTCGGCTCGTTTCTTCGGTTATGTCACGGATACATTCTTTCTCCATTGTGGTGGTCAAACGGATTCCAAATCCTTTTTAAATCACAACTTATTTCCCTGTCGATTCCGCTTCTTTTTATCGGGCGCAATCTCAGCTGTCTGATCTGGGCTCCTCCAAATCCAACGTCATATGCATGTCGAGCGCGGTTGACTTACTCGACCGTTAGTGCATGTTCACGGCGGTTTTTCTCTCACCTCCGCTACCACGCATCGATCGCTGAGTGGGATCGCTCCGCTTTCCTCCAAAACCTCTTACCGTTCAAGGGCTCCCCGATCAATACCACCGGTTTTCCAGAGCGTGGGTCCCGCCTTTGTCCTGTAGTGCTTTTGCTTTTCCGCCCGCGGTTCTCTGGCGCCCAATGTGACCAAGTGCTCAAGTCCTTTCCATTTTGGTCCTGTTTGCCTAGGCATGCATCCTCCTTTTCCCGATCCGGGGCTCCCAGGGGCTGTTTTGACCTCCTGCGCAGTCTCCATGGGCCTCGGTCAGCGTGCTTTGACCGAGGTCCTCGTCGTTCTGTGCCAGCTGCCATGGCCACTGGTTCAGGGTGTTTTTGATGCCATTTTGGATTTCATTAAAGATTTGTTTAACTCGATACAGTCAAAGTTCTTGACAGTCTTTTGTGGATCCGATTTGGATCAATGAGGTGGTATTCCAACACAACGATTGGAAGCATGGAATCGTCAGGAAGTTAGCAAAAAATGGGAACAGATTGATCCAGGTGGATATTGGTGGCCACCTGCCAAGTCCACCTGGACCCCCACCATTGTCTTTCTCAGCATTTTTAGTTTCCTTAATTATAGCACAACTTACTATTTTTAGCAGTTTTTCGGGTCCTGAACTTCCGGAGCCGTTTCGAGGCCCTAAACGACGTTTTTTGGGGAATCCAGGGGCAACATTGGTCCATGCAATGGACCGATGTTGCCCGTTCCAACAATGATAGTTCTTGGATAGATCTTTCTAACGAGCTATCATACACGTCAAACGGAGATCGTATGCCAAAGTTACGACCCCGAGAAATTGATGTACCAATTTACCCAAAACGGGGCCCACAATTTGGCGTTTCATCTTCTAAGGGTCGGTTTTGGAATGTGAAGCGTTTTCCATTGTTTCTTAATAATAAATAGGCCTTCGAGCCTCATTGTAACACAAGTTCGGAATAGTTCAGAGGCATGTAGCCGCACATCTCTTCTCAGAGATTAGCTACCATTGCCCTAGCTGGTTTATTTCCATTTCTGGTTGTAAGCATATTTCGATATTTTCCATTAATGAAATGAAGTATTATTTCCGCTGCATCTCTTTGTTTACGGTTATCGCATCTCTGTATTTATGGTTATCTCTGTAATTTGTTGCGTTCCTGTTTAAATCCGGATCAGGTTGACACGATGTGGTAAAGCCCCACCAATTGAAACTTCTAGCCATTGTAAAAGAGAAAATTTCAGTTAATTTTCCGTTTTATTTGAATTCCCTATTACATGATGTCGCATGTCGAGTTAGGACAACTAAGAACCCACATAAAGTAATAAATCATCATCTATTGATTAAATTAATTATTATGAATGGACTGGCCTAACAAAAGTTAACCTGGGACAATGTTGTAAATCCTACTTTGGCTCCACCCCTAGAAAACACAGTAATAGAGCAACAAGAGCCAAGAATCCAGGTCCGAGAAGGACACTGAAAAGAAAGAATTCCTCTGTGCCCCTGAACCCAACAAAACGTAGGCACTCTGTGCAAGTGAGAGCCCAACAAAGTATCCCAATTCAAGTAGATGAGGCTAGACCATCCCGCACACCACCCGCAAGTCTGCAAAATTCTCCTTTGCAAGACTATGAGGAGGAAGTGGTTAGGGTATTGGAAAACATGGGAATATTTGGAGAAGGTAAAGAAAAATCCGGGAATGCTAAAGAACATAATTGTACCCCCAACCAGTCTGCCCCTGCTGACAACCCTGGTCATGAGCAAACCCTACCATTCATTGATTTCATGGAAGACTAGAGGGATTCAATTCCTTCTATGGAAAAACCCCTTGAAGTGGAGGTACATGAAGAAGAATTCACGAGAGGAGGAAATCAAACAGTAGACACTAATCCAGTGGACCCCCTAGCTGAAGAAAACCTTGTTGATGAAACCTTCGGAGATGAAAATTAACTAGGTAATACTATTTTTTCTAAGTCCCCTGAGGACGAGGCCTACGTAGAAGAAAACCCCGAGAATGACAATTTTTCAAGAGACACCATTGTATTGGTATCTCTTGAAAGAGAATTCCATGATAAAGCGGAGCTAGAAGGTGAAGCTCCATCAGGAGATATAGTTCCAGATGGAACCCTCCCTGATGCTAACACATTTGGTCCCTTGTTCATGTGGCAAGGACTACATTGGTGAAACCGTTCATTCTATATTAACTAGGATTCAAGAACATGCTGTATACATTAAGCATAACCACTCCAAAACCTCAACTTTGGTTGAGTACTCTAGTAAAACCCATCATCACATTTGCATTGAAAACTCTTGTGTTGTGGCCAAAATTGAGCAGTACCACCAAAGAAAATTTAGAGAAGCTATCGAAATAGGGAAACACCCCAATAACCTCAACCGTGATGATGGTTGGAAAACAAGTGATAATTGGATTCCTATGCTAACAAGGGATTCTACCATCTCCTAGATGATCCCGACCCCATCCTTTTTCTTTCATTCCTTAAAACTTTAGTAATATTAAACTCATTTAATTTTATTTAATCCATTAGTTAACCTAATTCTAGTATAATTCAATGCATAACATTAATCTAGCATCTAGAACTGATGAACTTCATTAAAATATCTTAATAATTATTAATTAATATAGATTTAATATCTCTCAGCATTAAAACATTAAATTCTAATAACTATTAAATCAAGGTTTAAGTAAAAACATTATTAACATTCAAGTAGTAATTTAATAGTTTAATTATGTTCAATGAGATCTTGTAATACAAAGATAATCAAGCATTAACATCTTATTGGCAACAAAAACAAATTAAAAACAACAAATATTTAGTTATTACACAAACCATTAATATTATTAGATCTTTTAAATGATAATAATAATAATAAATAACAAAATTAATTTAATTAAAACCATACCATTATCAAACCCGTCGGCTCTTTATATTACCATCCCTACCATATCCTATATTTATTACACATCAATCTCTGATGTCTTAACATATCTAGTCCTAATGATGAACCACAGAGGATGGTTTGAAACATTGATACAGATAACAGTAAATGCTATGACTCCAGAAGACATAACCACACATTACCACTTGTACAGGAACTAGAGGACAATGTAGTTAACCCATCACTGGTTAGAAGTTCCAGGATAAAGAAGTCCTATAGGGACAGGCTCATGAAAGTGCTTAAGAAGTATAGGAAACAAAAGTGAATAATTGGGCAGCTAAGGCAGTGGTTAAAGGAGGCCATTAGAGCCAGGAATTTGAAAGTAGAAAAAGAGACCACATGCACATAGACAGAACATTGTTCTGGAAAGGATGTTGAGGCCCAAACTGAGGATATTTTGATTTGTCCAAAGGAAACTCAGATAGAGCCATGCCTTGTAAAAGACACTAAAATGAAAACCGAAGACCACTGTGTTTTCTCACAGGAGACCAAAATGGACCACCCTACCATGTATACTCCTGTTCAAACAGATGTTGAAGAGGGCATTCGAATTGGTCATTACATGATTCAAGAGGTAGCTGAAGCTGTTGTTCAAAATGATCCCATGGAGACGCAGGAAGTAGAAACCCAAACAGAAGAAAAACCTGCTTATATTCCCCTGATCAGGGAGGCATTTATTAGCAGACTGTAGAGTGAATTACTAAAGGTGTAGTAGGAATTAGCCTAGTACAAGGAGGAGGTAGTGCCCCTGAAGATACATCAAGAAATAGAGAAAAAGTTTGCGGCACTAACCATAACTGAGGATGAGACCTTTGCTCAGTTTAGAGCTGAACAGAAAAATGTTGAGGAAGCACGGGAGGAATTACAGAAGGCGAAATAGCAGTTGGAAAATATATGCTCTCTTTATTCAGACACCTTGTCATGTAGAGCTCCTACTACAAATTATGCCTTATTCCTCTTGGAAAGGTTCCTCCTACTGAAAATCAAAGTTGCTAAGGCTGGTAAGCCTGTGGAAATCAAAACCACCCCAGATTTTGTCAAATGCTTTAGAGAACAGGACGAGCAGGTACATCGCCTCTTCTGTGAGCTTTATATGCACATTTTCTTTCTAGAAGACGACATGGACAACAATCCTAGCCCCTTTATAGGGGATGTACAACTCCAGACATTTCTCTCTTTCTCTAATAATCAACTCAAGTGGGCCAAGGCCCACAATACTTTTAGGAGGTGTGAAG
This sequence comes from Pinus taeda, assembly GCA_000404065.3. Classification (NCBI taxonomy): domain Eukaryota; kingdom Viridiplantae; phylum Streptophyta; class Pinopsida; order Pinales; family Pinaceae; genus Pinus; species Pinus taeda. The sequence continues at coordinate 5,222 of APFE031743480.1, forward strand.
AAGGAATTGACCTATGGGTGAGAGGGGAACCAACCAAACCCCTACAAGTCTTGAGTAAACACAAGCAATTCATGAAGTGACACAGTGTTATAGGCCAACTGGGGCATACATATGTTATACAAAATGGAAAGAAGTACTTTTAAGAGATTAAGGAGGAAGCCTTGTCTATAGCTAGACAAAGGTGGGAATCCTCCAACATTACTATTAGAAATCAAGAACCGTGTGGATATCATAACTTTAAAGCCGCCTCCTATCATTTCTATAAATACAGTAACATGATTTTGACTATGGGACTTGAATGGATAGGATGTTGGTATAGGACTCCAATCATATGGTATCCTCCAGATAAGTATCGTTGTGATTACACCTTGAAATATCAAGATGTTACCCAGGCTTTTGCTATATTAAAGAAGAAAAATGGCTTCAGACATTATAAGGAGGAGGTATATCCTGCCTACTCCCTAACTCAGCTACACATCAACTATTTAATTGCATGAGGACATGCAACAAGGTAAGATGGGGAGTATGTTGGGTCAAGAAAAAGGTATATTTTCTCCTCAGTAATTTCTTTATTTCGTATTTATCCTTACACGATTATCTCTGTTTATGGATTGAAATAAAGGAAATAACAATTAAAGTTGGATGAAAGCACTTGGTAACAAATTAGATAAATCTAGCATAGGAAACTGACTTTTTACTATCCTTGTGTGCAAAAGGCGTGAATTGGTCAATAGTTGTTCACTTAACAGTGTAGCACCAGGCCGTAAAAGGGAAAGGCAACGTCTGAGGCAGGAAAGGCAGCGAGAGACCAGGAAGATCAATGCTATTTCATGATAGAATTAGATTATGTATTGCAAAATCCTTAGGATTCCCTGATCCTGAAGATGCGCTTTTATCTAGTTTACTCTTTTACTATTGTATATAAGACCGAAAGGCAAACGAAAATCAGTTAGATTTATGTAATCTATAATTATTCTTTTTGAGACATATAATACTGTTATCTTAGTGACGCTGTAATCTGGTTACTTATGTTAAAGAAAGATTGCATTTGATCTTCACTTATATTCAGAGTATTCCTTAGTGGAGATTTCTTGCGACTTTGGGCCCGGCCAAGAGAAGTTCTATTGCTTTCTTGTGTTATAATCTTTCGATTTGAATCTTCATTGATTTTTAATGTTCAATTAATATCATTTCACTTATTGTGAGGATTGACGATTCCAATTCATACTGCTGTTCATTTTGATTCATACTTAGTCGTGTGATGTATATGATTAATGCTTTGATTGGATTAGTTATATTAGTTTCAGTAGTAGATTGCTATTCATTATGAGTTATGTTATCGTAGATCTTAGAGATCGTATTGATTGATTTCCATAATCCGTTTATAGAGAACAATTATTGTTTAGAAATCATTTATTGTATTTGCTTGCTTGTTGTTCAATTCTCAGTTGCCATTCAATTAGGAATTGTTATTCAATCGAGATTGTCATTCAATTGGGAATTGTCGTTCAGTTGAGATTGCCATTCAATTAGGATTTGCCATTCAATTCTGATTTTCTATAGATTAACATTGTTGTTCAGCTGTTACAAGTCTCTTTCTTGATCGAGCGAGTTAGTTTTAATTCTATTCGAAGGTTTCCAAGCGTGATTCTTTGCATTAGCATTCAAATTCATTTGATTTTGGAATAAGTTAGACACAATTGCGGAGTGTGTTAAGAGTTCTCTTCGAGTCATTTCTTCCTTAGTTATTTCTTTAAGAGTTGTGCGAATTGAGTTGAAGGGATAGTTATTAGTGATTGCAACGATTTACCATTAGCTAACCTCTAAATTCACTGCATAGACTGTGCTGACACTCTTGAGATAAAAAGACTTACCTTGGGTTGACAATTAATGTAGGAATTAAGATTTCCTGTAAAAAGACATCTTAGTGCACCAAAAATCATTACTAAAGAGTTGATTCAAAAACCATTTTTCCAAGTCGATGCAATAACCATGTTCTCCAAATTGTTAAAATAAATTTCTTCCCTTTATGTATCAACATAAAAAATTAGCCAAGCACATAAGAATTTTTCTACGTAAAAAGACATACTCAAAATTTTAAAGAATGTTATTCCAATCAAAATTTTACAAAATATATCCCCGATGTGGGTGAGATTAGGGAAACACGTGAAGGTCGCCTCCCATGTGTGAAAACAAGTGGATACGATGGGAGGGACGGGCCTCCTAGTCCCTTCACATCTTCACATGCACCGGGGGAGGTACTGTCTTAATATCAGCCATTTGTGTGAGCAATTATTCTATGTCTATGTGTGGGGTGGAACAGTGTTAAGGAAACATGTGATGAATGCACCATGAATTCATCTTTGCATTTAGATATGGTGTTTATAGTTATGGTGGATGCTGGAAATGAGGAGGAAGCGCCGGAGGTGAACGCTCGTTGGAAACAGAGTGTAGTATCTTGTCGTGGAAATATACAGGGGTAGTGGGCTCATTTGTTCCTTGCAGCTGGGAATACTAGTTATTGTTCTTACAAGGTGGTGGAGCTCGTTAGTAAGGAGTCTCCACAACCGGAGGAGGAAGCCAAGTTCCCCTACTCTAATAGTGATCTTTGGTGCGATAGGGCCTAGTGGGTTTGCCTATGGTTTCTGACTATCTAATTTGTTAGGTGGTGGTTGATTTTGCGCTCATCTCGGGATGAAAACAACTCCCCTATTCCTGGGTGGCGCTCCATCATTGGTGGTATTATGGAAGGTGGAGGTGTCAGGATTATCTGGTGGGGGTGGTCCTTTGTGGGTAGAAGGAGCCATCTTGGTGAGTTCGTGTTATTCGGGGTGGTGCTGCTCAGGTTTTCTGTCTGCGGCCAGTGTTCTTTCAGGTGGAAAGCCTGGTGTTTGGTGCCTGTTCAAGGCATGCCTCTATCGTTAGAAACTATGAAACCACCAGCGCGAAGGTGCTGATCTTCCTCCCCTACTTCCCTTGCTTCTGAAGGGGCAAAAGACCAGGATTTGGTCACTGTGACGCTTCGTCGGGGTGGAAAAACAACTGAGTGTGAGCGGAAAGGCAATGTAGGCTTGAGAGGAGGTTGCAGAAGTGGAAAGTGGGGGGGGGTGAGCAGAGGTGAAGGTTTCACGGCCATGGGAAGACTCGCAAGGGCGACGACACCTATGGCAGCAAGGCGAAGTGTGGTCCGACAACACCTGAGGCTCAGGAGTGGCAGAGTCTCCAGCATTGTTGCCTGGAGAACTGCCACACTCTCATTGCCAGTTCGATGGATAGGGTGGATACTGCAGAACAAGTTTGACATGAGGAGCATGTGGTGTAGATGGCTTCTCTGGAGCGACTGCATATCTTTCAAAGTCAACTTTCGGAAATACTGGTTGTGGTCTGGTGGGGGCAAAACCATCTCACAGAGAAAGTAGAAACGCTGAAGACATGGATGGCATACTACGAAGGACAAGTTCAGTGTGACTTCCCCCCTCCTCCGCCTCTTGGAATGACCCCGAACAACCCTACATCCATTACGTCAAACGAGTAGTATGATTTATGGTGTTTTTTTTATGTTTTAATTGTGTTTTGGTGCCTCTGGCCCAACTATTTATGGACAATGTCCTTAACTACTTTTTTTTTTTTTTATTTTGTCATCTAATGAATTTTTGGTCATAAACGAGTTGGGGTGAACCACCTACTTTGGGATGGACTCCATGTACTCTCGTCAACCTTTAAAAATTGACTTACAATTTTTTTTTTACAAAATATATGTAAAATATAAATTAATTATTTTTCATTTTCCATAATTACTTACAAAGTTACTATACATTATGAGAAGCCCTTAAAATTTACTAACATAATAAAAAGCCCTTAAAATAAAATAAAAAAGTCCATAGAATTAAGATAATCCATAGAATTCACACCACTAAAACTTAAAATAATGTGCCTAACATTATGTTCACTAAAAAAAATCAATGATAATTTTTCATTACGATTTCCTCTCAATCCAATACTATACTATGACATAAATGCATTTGCTTGTATCTTAACATCCCAAAAGATAGTTTTTGATGTAAAAGTTTTACATCATTATCTAATTAATATCCAAAATAACAACATTTCAAAACCATGTTGATTCACAATTACCAATGTCCTAGATTTATTGATATGATTAATTATCCTCTGCAATGCTATTCTTATAATCGTGGTTGGGCTCACCATTCTATACGTTAAAAAGGAATGAACTTAAGTACAAGTCCTTATAATTATAATTTTAATAAGATAAATACCTAAGAAAAAAATGATTATAATATACAACCCATATTTGCTGTGCAACTTAAAAGAAGAAAGGGCAAATAAAAGTTTATCGGAGGTTCAAGGAAAACCTTTAACGTTGATGAAAAAACATCTTATCCCAAGTGGATTTATGTTAATATTTGAATTAAAAGACATTGAAATTTAATTTAAAAGGAAACCCTATGAATATAATACACTTCATTATTAGATCCAACTTCGAGAATGAAGTGAATACCTTTATAACTTAACACATTTACAACTTCATATATGATCAAAACACTGATCAAGTTAAATCTCAAGATTGGGAAAATGTCATTACGTTATATTATTTTTCAAAAGCATGTATGTGACAGTGGTCTTGGTTTGGTTTTACATTTTTTAAGTTTAATTTTTTTTGGTTTGCTATAAATTAAATTCATTGGTGAATGAAGGGAAAACGTCATTAGTAATTAATACCTTGTTTATAATCCAATTTTTCCTATATTACATTTTCTTTGGTTTTTATTTGTGATTATAAGCATTTATATATATAGAAATTTATTAAAAATTGATTAATAAAATAAAGATTTGTTATTTTAATAGTAAAATTTATATATATGGTGAGAGGTGGAATTTACTTTGTGAGGTGAAGAATTCACTTATTGATAATGTCGTTAACTATTACGTTATAGTGATTTCGTTGATCACAATTAATGTGTGTGGATGATTCTCCATCCAACCATAAGCTTAAATGCATTTTATATTTCTACAACTGTTCACTCCCAAGCTCCCAATCAACTAAAATGTTAAATCTTCTTAGCCTTGCCCTCAATTACCCCAAGCAAAAAATATATCATTTCTCCTTCTTCTCATTTCTTATATAACATTCATCCCTAATAAATACTCTAATCCCTAGGATCTACTTATCATTATGTAATTCTTTCATGATCTTAACTTATTCCTTTCCCATAAACTTATCTTATTTTTAGTGATTTTAGATAGATAGTTTTTACTTTTATTATTCTTATTAACAATATATTTTATTTATTTTCTAATTTTATATTTGTTTATTTATTATTATATTATTATACTACTTAGTTAGTAATAGGGGCATTCCATATTCCCCCTTTAAGGAACCTTAGTTAACTTTAATTATTTAATTTACAGTTTATTTATTTATTTTCCTATATCTTTTACACAACATCGTCTATTGTAATTAATTTAAGGGTCATCCAAGTGACCATAGTAGACTTCGAAAGTTACATCCCCAACCTATAGGTGTTACTTTGTATATATATACATTTTGTAGGTAGCCAAAAAGATCATCAAATAAACTAGATATCTTGGCCCACTAATGGATTTCATGTCAGTCACCACCTCACAACAAGCAATCAATGCATTAGTTATAATCACAATATCATCATCTTATAGAAAATAATGCACATGCTAACTCTCACATGTCAGCATGAGAACACAACATTATTGTTATCACATCATCTAGAATAGAAAGACACCACATACTAACAAATTTCATCATTAAACATCTCCTCATAAAAGCTACACACAATTACCACACACCGTCACATCATATTATAACATCAACACAACATTACTAAAAAAATAAACTTACATCAATATAACCAATGAAACTGCATGTTAATGTAACATCATAACATAACATCACCAATTGAATATTCAAATTAACACATATCACAAGTCAAACAAAAAAATATTAGGAACATTCATATCGTGATTTATCAACAAAATCAAATTCATTATCCTATACAACCAACAAGTACCAACCATTACCTTTTATGCAACAATATCATTAAACATCCATCTACTATCTATTTATCTAAGTTTAGTCAACTTGGGATGGATCAACGTAAGATATTTCTGGCTGTCAAGTCACCTTGATAATGTTCACCAGTAGAGCCTTTGTGAGCTTTGTCTATTATGTCCTTCCTTTCATGTTCTAAGACACATCTTTGGATTATTTTTTCCATACTAATTTTATATTGTTTTCCATTGATTAATGTGAAAGAAGTTGTTTTTATTGCCCATTTTTTTTTTTTTCTTTTCAGGTAAACCATATAGTGCTTTTCTTAAATGCAAAAAAAGAACAATTTCAACAAAATTAGCAAGAGTTTCTTCAACCTTAAATAAATGTGCATCTGGTGGTTCATTCTTGAATTCCAATGATTCTTCTCCCATTTCAAGTCGGGATAAGTGGTTTGGACCAACATTCTTTTTCCTTGGCTAGACTATCACATCAAATTCAAATTCCTAAAATAATAATATCAATTGAAAATTCCATCTTGATACACCTGTTTGTTATAGAGATATCGTAAATCTTGGTGGTCTAGGAAGAATATAAAAGGATAAAAAAAAGGTAGTGGAAGGATTTTTGCAAAGAAAAGATTATCGCTAGCACTTCTCTTTCTATCCTCGAGCAATTTCTTTCAAAATTATTCAATTTACGACTAGCATACATGTTTGGATGGTCTATGGACTTGGTGTCGAGTTGTGCTAATACTACTTCTACTGCTACATTTTATGCATTAACATGCACTTGAAATTCCTTTTTCCCAATTGGAAACTTTTAATATGGGCGCTTCTACCAGATTCTTCTTAATTAGTTCAAAACATTCATTGCATCCTTACTCCAATTATATGAAATATTGTTCTTGAGTAACTCATTAATCTTGATCTTTTTACTTCAAAGATGCATACAAAATTGCATTTAAAAGAGCATGTAACCATAAGATGCATACACATAAAAGAAGCGGAAATAAATGACAACCATGAGAAGCAAAGACAAAAACAAGTTGATAATGGAGTTCACCCAGTGTGGGCTACGTCTATAGGCTCTCCTCAAAGTGGGGATGCCTCGTTCATTAGTCTTCAATGAAATCAAATTACATACATGTAAAAATGACACCTTATACCTCCACTTCTGGGGATGGTATGGAAATACACACCTCTCTTGAATAAATAGACTGCATCATTGAATTCATGTCGGAAAATTGTGAAAAATTATTGTAAACTCGACCCCCTTCTGCTCTGGGCAAAATCAAGATCCCTGGGAATCTCAAAGATTTCCCAAAGATTCCTTTATGGAGGTGTGAAAAATATACTGCTAAGATGGAAAATCTAACCTCACCACTATGCTCCTTGTGAAAAACTGAGAAAAATGAGTATAAAGTTGGCCTTGTTCTAAAACTATCAAAATTCAACCCTTAGGGAATCTTTTGGATTCCACAAAGATTATGTTTTTTAGGTTCACCGAAATTCCACTGCTTAGATAAAAAAACCATTCATGTCATCAGACTCCTGGCAAAGTTCTAGTTCGTTTGAGTATAAACTTGGCATAAATCTAACACTGTGAAAATTTGGTCCTCCAAGGAATCTCCAAGATTCCTCATTGATTCTACATGGGAATATTCTATGGAATATTCCCCTAGAATATGGCAATCTCGAACTGTGTGCCATACGATTCCTCTATGTAGGTGACGTCAGGGTTCCACCTCCACTCAAACTTTGTTGCCCCCCCCCTCCAAACAAAATTATTTTTGGTATATATATATAAATCACACACACACACACACACACACACACATATAAATCATGGCGAAGATTACAAGGTTTGGCCCTATGGGCTGTTGGCATTGTTCCTCATTGTTAAGTGGCTAGCTCGGGGTCAAACCCCAGGGGATCCCCACTTGGACGTGCAATTTGTGTCATGTTTTGAGTATTGGGTTGCCGCATTGGGCAGGTCGACCATCATTCAACACGAGTTTAGAACCTGTCGACCCATTGTTGTTTTTTATGTATATATGTGTTGCATTGTTGGTTGGTTGGGTAGGTTCACTGGTGGGTGGCCCACTCGCCATGTTTTATTATATATATATATATATATATATATATATGTTATATATTGTTATGGATTGTCGGTTTGGCCACAAACCTATATTATTACTATACATACATACATACATACATACATACATACTATAACATACATACATACATACATACATCATACATACATAATACATACATACATACATACATACATACATATATATCTATTAATTATTAATATATATATATATAATATCTATATATAATCTATATATAATATAATATATATATATATATATTATATATATATATATTAATATATATATATATAATAATATATATTATATATAAATTTTATTATTATTAAATTTAAAAATATTGTTCAAAACCGCAGGCCTAATTTTTATGGGTCACCAGCAAAATTAAGTAGGCGACAACTTTTCCAGTTTTGGTCATCAGAAACCATAGCCACAAAGTGCCAAATTTTTTCCTTCTTAATTTCCGCCAAATTTAGCAGCTCTTCCATATTTAACCGAGCTCCAAATTTAGTTGGTGTTATGCTAATTTTAGGCAAGGAGCATAGTTGACCAAAACTTTGACTAGTCATAATTTTCACATATGACGTCAGATTGAGGTGTCGTTGCATCGATGAGAATCTTGCAATGAGCTCTTCTATTTGACCTTAGTTTCATTGCAATCAAAGAATTTTTATTTTTGAGGCTTTTCAAAGCCTTCTTTGACTTCTAAACATTTATGGGGTCACCTGGATCATTCCTCCCCACTGAGGAGCTTATGGTCCTCCAAAAGCGTGAAAACATTTTGTAATATACTATACTCCTTTGTTTGCACAAGAAATGCCTTGTCAAGCCACACTTCCTTCTCCAACATCTGCATTCCATGCAAGATTGTGGTACATTCTTTGCAAATTACATACAGGACCAAACATGACTCAAAGAACCTCATACTTGTCAAGAGTTTATAACACACCCTTTGGTCAAGTTTACATCAAAATCATAACAAAACCAATACCCCAACTATCAACAAAAGGCCGAATAATCATCATCTTTCTTTCATAAGTGATGGAAAACACATCATCACTTTTACAATCATTTCGCAACATACGATTTACAAAATGTGGACTTGACAAGCTACTATATCTAATAAAACCATCTCTCACTCAACAAAGTGAATGGGTCATCTCCCTGTGGTGGATTCTCTTGTCGCACATCTTCACCAGTTGGTTCCTTCATAGGTGCTTTTTGGGCATGGAGTATCTGACATTTGTCCCTTTGATGTCCATCCTTGTTGTAGTGACTATAATGATTCTTTCTCTTCTAAACTTTTTAGATCGTCTTGGAATGATTATTCTTGGTGGACCTCTAATAAGTGCCCATTGAATCCTCACTATCATTAGAATGTAATGAGGTGCTCCCAACATTCGTGGTTGGTTGGTCACTAGTTGTCTTGGAGCATTCTCCAACCTCTTTTTGATATACCCAAGTACTGAATAATGAGACATTTCCTCCACTTTTATGGGATTCACAATGCCATGGCCATTAATGCCAAGGCCATTTTCTTGATACCCCATTTCTTTCAACAATTTTGATCCAATTCCAGTAGTATGTTTATGAAAAGCAGCAAAATCATCATCATAAAAAAACATGAAATTGAAGAATCACTTTTTACCTCAGGCTTGTTATGCTGCAACTTTTCCAAGGCCTCCTCCTTGGCTTGCAGTTGATGCTGCAACTTTTTTTTCTCCTTCTCTCCTTCTTGTAGGATTCTTCTTAGTTTAGCATTCCCTGCTTGAATGCTCTGGTTCATCTTTTCGAGTTCTTAGAGCCATGCAATATTTGGTGCCCTCCTCATTTTTGGTACAACATCTGCTAAAATCTTTTCCACATCATATGAATCAGAACCAAGTCGATAGGTCCATCTTTTGCAATCAAAAGGGTTGAAATATTAATTTCATTACCTAAGTCTAATCCCAGGTCAATTGGTCCAACACCTGTAAATCCTACAACTGTGATATTCTCATCATCCTATGATTCAGATGTTTGGTCTTATTGCACAGTTGCAACTATATTTTTCTTCTCTTTTCTATCATTCCTCTTAGGCCTCAATTCTGGATGCAATTTCCATAAATGCTCCTCATCATTCCCTTCTTTCACACAATCAGTACAAGAGGGCTTTGCTCCTCTTCTCTTAGCTATTGCTGCCCTCTTTGGGTGATCATCTTGCTCATGCTCCCCGCTTCTTTCAAGATGTAAAACCTTCACACTAGGTTCATCAAGAGTTTTATGTTCAAATAATAACAATGAATGACGTAACTATCTATGCAAATATCCAATATATTTCATCAACTTTTCAATTTTGTCTAGTGGAACATTCAATGCTAATGCTTGTTTCCTAAAGTCCTTTGTAAAATTCTGAACATTTTGACCTTTACTTTGTTTCAAATGTTTCCATTCCATCATGGCCTTCTATCTGTAATCCAATGGGTAAAAATGTCCTCTTAAAGAAAAAACAAACTCAGACCAAGATGAAAGAAGTTTACGACTACTCTTACCACCTTTATGCATCTTGCCTTCCCACTAGAGAAGAGAAGTGCCACTCAATCAAAGGGATGCTAGCTGGATCTTGGCTTCATCCTCTTTGATTCATTGTATGCGAAAATATACTTCAACATGTCTAATCCAGTTATCTAGCTTTTTTGCATTAGATTCTCCACTAAACACGGGTAGATAAAACTTGACATCTCTTCATATTAATTTTTCTACCTCTAGAATGACGAGAAGAGAAATAAGAAGAACTTTCACTGGAAGATGGAGATGGAGGTTCAAGAGGCTCTTCTCCTCCTTCATGCTTCACTAAGGCATGATCATCTGATTCTTCCTTCTTCTATGGTTTCACCATTGTCTTCTCATACTCTACAGCCAAATTTTCCAATTTTTCTGCCATGGCATATAAGGCCTTGCGATAGTTTCACTCTTCCTCCAACCGAGCATCTTCATCTGCCATTTTCCCTCTTCATGCTGCATGACCCGCTTCTAGATCAAAGGACTTAAGTTTTCTTTCACCTCTTTGGAGGTTTGCCTTGGTTATCATACACTTGCAATTCAAATCAACAAAAGACCCGCTCTGATACCAAACTTAATCCAAATCTTTTTACTTCAAAGATGCATACATAATTGCATTTAAAAGAGCATGTAACCATAAGATGGATACACATAAAAGAAGCAGACACAAATGATGACAATGAGAAAAAAATACACGAACAAGTTGATAATGGACTTCACCCAGTGTGGGATGTGTCTCTGGGCTTTGCTAAAAGTGGGGAGACCTTGCTCATTAATCTTCAACGAAATCAAATTACATGCATCTACAAAATATAACTTATACCTACACTTCTGGGGATGGTTTGAAAATTCACACCTCTGCTGAAGAAATACATTGCACCATTGAATTCCTATCAAAAAATCGTGAAAAATGACTATAAACTCGACCCCCTTCTGCTCTGGGCAAAATCTGGACCCCCGGGAATCTCAAAGGTTCCCCAAAGATTTCTTTCTAGATTTAGGCAAAAAATCTGTTGCTTAGATGTAAAATCCGAACTCACCACTACGCTCCTTGTGAAAAAACTGAGAACACTAAGTATAAAGTTAGCCTAGTTTTGAAACTGTCAAAATTCGGCCCTTAGGGAATCTTTTAGATTCCACAAAGATTCTGTTCCACGGGTTGATTGGAATTCCACTACTTAGATAAAAAAATGTTCATTCCATTGGACTCTTGGCAAATTTCTGGTTTGTTTGAGTATAAACTTGGCATAAATCTGACACTGTAAAAACTTGGACCTCCGAGGAATCTCTAAGATTCCTCATTTATTCTGCATTGGAATATTTTGTGGAATATTCTAGGGATATTCACCTGGAATATGCTAGTCTCAAACTACATGCCACACGATTCCTCTCTGCAGGTGACATCCAGGTTCCACCTCCGCTCAACCTTCGTTGGTCGCCCCGACAAAATTATTTTTGGTGTATATATATATATATATATATATATATATATATATCACGACGAATATTATAAGGTATGGTCTTATGGGTTGTTAGAAACATTCCCCACTGTTACGCAGCCCGCCCAGGCTCAACCCTCTCAGGCTCCCCACTTGGATGCACGTTTTGAGTACTGGGCTGCTACATTGGGCAGGTCAACCACCGACCGGTGTGGGTTCAAACCTCGCTGTCCCATTGTTATTTTTTATGTATATATGTATTGCACCGTTGGTTGGGAGGGTTTGCCTATAGGTGGCCACCCACCATGTTTTATTATATATATTGGTTATATATGGTTTGGGGGTTGGTAGGGGTGGCGGCTCGCCAACCCAGTATGACCAAAACTTTGACTAGCCATAAATTTCACATACAATGTCGGATTGAGGTGATGTTGTGTTGATGGAAATATAGCACCAAGTTCTTCAATCTGACCCTAGTTTCATTGCAATCCAATAACTTTTATTTTTTAGCCTTTTCAAAGCCCTCTTTGACTTCTGAGTGTTTCTGGGGCCACCTGAATCATTCATCAATTGGGAAATTTATGTTAAAATAATGTCCAATAAACTTCCTATAGTCTCCCATATGTCGTAGAAAGATTGTAATCTTATTTTGATTTATTGTGGGTTTTAGGTCCAGGATCACCTTAATTTTTTCCATATCTACCTTGATCCCATATTTGCATACTGCATGTCTTAGTAGTATACCTATTGGTTTAGCGAAAATGCATTTTTTGATATTACGAGACTAATGAATCTTCCTGCATCTTTCCAACATAAGCCTCAACCATTGGACATGATAGTTCAGAAGTGTATACATAGTCCAATCATTGAAGTAGATTGCCATAGTTATATATATGTATTCTCAAAATTCTTTTACTACTATTCTAGAGAATATTGTTTGAGCATATTTTATTCCATATAACATTACTCTATATGCAAAGCAACCAAATTTAGAAAAAAATGTAGTTTTTTCTTGATCTTCCTTTGCAATGGGCTCTTGATTGTACCGTGAGAATTCATCAGCAAATGGATTGGGGAATAGATCAGTTATTATTAGTTTATTTAAGCGAAGAAAATCGACACAAATTCTTAATCTTGCAGGGTCGTGAATTTTGGGTTGCACGACCATGGGATTTGCCCATTTTGACTTTTCTATTGGATAGATGATGCTGACAACCAACATCCAATCAGTTTATACTTGTGAGCCAATTTATATGGTCTTTTATTTCTAGGCTTAGCTCCTTGAATGAGGTTTATTTTAATCTCCCCCATTACTTTGACAAGTCCCTTCAAGTCTTTATACTAATGTGCAAATACATCTTGATATTCTTTTAATAGGTTGATAAATTTTGTGGCTTGTTTTTTTGACCAATAGTCACAAGTCATGCCACTATTGGTCGACCATCATTTGAAATATCGACTTATTTGATTTTAATGCATTGGCATCTAGTCAGGAGCCTTCGACTCATCAAGCTCCTGCTCTCCAATTTTTCTCTCTTGATAGGCAAGTAGGAAGAAAATCTGGGCAAATTAAGCCAGTGTACAATCCACAGAAAATTTGGGTAGATCAAGCCCGAAGGGAATCTTTTAAAGCCTGTCGGCCAAATTAGCAGGGCCTAACTCCAAGGGCATTAAGGAAAATTGACCTTGTGACCTCCCGATTGGCGAGGTACTTAACAACAGGGACTCAACCAATTGAGATAACCCTTGGGGAATATATATATATATAATATATATAATATATATATATATATATATATATATTATATATATATATATATATATATATTATATATATATTTCCAAGAAATTTCGAGATTATTTGTTTTCCAGCGAAAACTTTGTCCTGAAATATCAATATTTTCCATTTCCAAGCACTTAGCTATTCTTTCTTTCGATTGGAAACATGACACAAGATTGCATGTGGATGTCGAGAAGGGGTTGAATTCCATTTCTCTATTTTGTGGTTGTCTAGTATAAGTTTCTTCTTGCAAAAATTCTTTTATATGTTGAGCTACTTCGACCAATTCTACCTCCTTCGACCAGAATTGAAAGTCTTTAATAAAATTACTCTTTCATTCACTCCATCACAATGTTTCGCCGCAAGTTTCTTCTATCTTATACCATTTATTGGGTGGATCATCGAGAGTACTGAGAAACATATGGAGCAAAAATTTTTCCTCCCTATAACCAATCCTCTTCCATTCTTTTTTACACAGTTGGATATATTCTACAAGGTTATGACATGTCTAAATGTTGGAATATTTGCTTGTGTCAACAATTCCCGTCCTCCAAAATGCTCAATGAAATAAGTAGTTGTTGTTTTCCATGTTTGGAGTTGAGGAGCATGGGTATCCCACCATCTTGTCTCCTATCTAGTAAATGTTTGGACTAGACTCTACATTCTTCCTTGTTATCCTATTGACTTAGTTACTTTTTTCAATATGATTTATAGGAGAAGCTTGTTCTCTAAACCTTAGTGGACTACCATGTTCCTTCCTTAAATCAAATAGTAGTAAAATGGGTGTTTCCCTAAAAAAAAATTGTATGATGGATACTGCTTTTAGTGTAAAATAAGGTCAGATTTTTTGGGTCGGTATAACTTCAATAAACCAACATTCTTTTGCTTTAGACTCATAATTCTCGATCTACCATTCATATAACTTAGTGTATGAATTTTTACTAATGGGAAGTGGCGAGCTTGAAAAAATTTCTCCAAATGTATTTGGTGCCACTTTGTCTTTGTCTTCCTGAAAGAATTGATATAGGTCATTTTTCCCCGACCATCATCCCAAGGTTTTCCTTCTTGAGGGTCAAGCAGGGTTACAATTTTTTTCTTATTTTTCTTTAATTTTGTTCCATCTCTTTCCAAGGAAGTTGTGCTTTCATTTTTCGACCCCATGGTCTTTCGACCAAATATGGATAAGATTGTATTCCATCAACTAAGTTTATTACTTCAAAATTAACCAAAGTTAGAATACCCATTATTGATGTTTTCATTTGCCTAATTGTTTTGATAGGTTTGATGAATATTTAGCTGTAATTTTATATAGTTATTCATTCTTCGTAAATTCATCCTTCCCAATTTTATCCATGTTTCTCTGGGAAGGATGTTAACCTGCAACCTAAAATCAACTACGACATGATTTATCATATAGCCATCTATCTTAAGATAAACTTAAGGATCATAGTAATCTAATGTTTTCCATAAGATAATTTTCTTAAGTTTTTGCTTTGATTTTTCTCTTCATTATAGCCATTTAGTATGCAAAGGAACTCGATCAATTGTTCAACTGACTGTTCTTCTTTTAGAAAATCTAGAAATTCTTCTAATATGTTATCTTTGGTTTTATTTTGTTGCGCAACTTAATTCCTAAAAAATTCAACCGCCTTTTCTATTATGTCATCATGTTGTTGTATATTAAGATATTGGGCAATAGCTTTTAGTGGTCGAATTTTTTTTGTGTTCTTAAATCATTGTCTTGGCCTACTCCTAATTTAATGATGATGTGTATATTTTTAGAGTTTAAAACCTCTTACTTTGGAACGAAATGGAGACGGTTTACAACTCTTTTATTCATTGTCTTCTCTAGTATTTTAGGGAAATTTATAAAGAATGATCAACCAATCTACACATATTGCAGAACCACAAGTCAATTTTATCCTTCGAGGGTCATTTAGGCCTTGTACAACCTTCCTGCCAGCATGTAAAGCAATAAAATCTTCCCTGACCTCGACCAAAACCTACACCTCATCCATTATATCCACCTCTTCTTCCACCAAATCCTCCTCTACCTTGAAAGCCATTTCCTCTAACTCCTTGTGTTGTTGGATTGTTGAACTGATTAGATGCTAATGTATGACATACAATATTATAATTAGGTTTGTTTCTTCTGTTCAACTGACACTCTTGAGTGGAATGAGAGTTGTCTTCACATATAACATACAACTTAGGTTTCACATTTCTTGAATTATATTTGTCCTCTCTTGTAGTACGACTCAATGAAAATTCAAATATTTCACTATATATATATTTATATTACACAATATATAGATATGTACATATACATATACATATACATATATAAGGTATGTATATATATATACAATTTTTTTTTTTTGAACATGTTGAATTTCTTGATCAAAATAATTTACAATTTTGCAATTATCCTTTGTGTTCCCTTCAGTTCTATAGTTGGTGCACCATGAACCATTATTTTGCAATTAAATACTTAACAAGGATTGCTGCAACTGCTCAATTTTCTCATCTATTCTTTCATTGGTCAACAAATAAGCCCACTTCCAATCATCAATTGTTTCAATACATTGGGCCTTTTTTAGTGCTTCCTCACAGGATGTAATTTCATACATTCTTAGTGGCTCTCAGATTTTCTATAATGACCCAACAACATATCATTGAACCAATAGAACTTCATCAATGTTGTATTAGATTTGACTTAATAAATCCTTAATTCTTTTGTCATATCCTCTTATTATTTCATTTGTTCTTTGTTTAATATCTTTAAGCTTTTCCGCCCCAAGATGTTAAACATCTTGGGATTTGAAGAAGGAGAGGAAATTATTTTTGATGTTGGTCTTATTATTAGCCTAGTTCTCTCTGAAATTTATGAACCATGCCAGAAGCTTGTTTTTGAAGAGCTGTTGTAAACTACACATTTTCTTGTCTTCGTTTGTAACATCATTGGTTTTCCAGAATTTTTCACAAACGAATCAATGTTTTTTAGGATATTTATCCCCCTCATAGAGGGGGATAGGTCTTAATCCCATATTTATTTGGAAAAGTGGATTATTTGATGTTTTTATTGGAATTGGGATTCACCCTGATAGAATGGAATATTTGTTAAAAAATTTGGTCATTTGAATGGTACTTCCCAGTAAATAAATCTCAACACTAGTGTCTGATAGACTTGTGGGGTACACTCTTTATATTTCACTTCAACAATTGTAAATTTTTCCAAGATGCCATCATTTTGACAACCTTTATCTATATACTCAACGAACCAGTTCCTTATAGATTGCATCGATTCATCATCCTCTCTTCTATTTTCTTCTTCCTTAGAAGTTATTAATCACAACGGGGGATATGTTTGTGATATTTCTTATATGGAGAAGTATATCTTCATTTTACTCATTATTGATCTAGATTTTGTTAACATGTGGTATTTCAATTTAAATATGATCTCCTAATGTTTCATGATCATCTCGTCTATACCAAACCAAGGAAGGTTTTGAATCAATATGGAGTCTAGGAATTATATTATAGAAAGACTTGTGATAGGGGATTGTGGAATTTCTAGTCGAGAGTCATTGAATACCATATTGTCTACATGCCTACTTGGGCATATTGTACACTATTATTTCTCGTTAGAGTAGACGGTTTTATGCCTCTCAACTTTGTATGTTCTCTACTACTTTCAGAGGATTCATGTGTATCTTTGATTTTTTGCTCTAGAAATTTTTAATGTCTTGAATTCTGGATGAATTTTTCCTCCATCTGTTGTTTCCTTTTTTTTTTTTTTGTCTTTTCTCGCTTTCTATTTTTTGAATGTCAGTCAATTTTTTACACAGTTGTTACACGATTGGGTTCTTCATCCGGTTTCTTCATCAAGCGTATACTCTCATATTCTTACAACTAGCAATTTTCCTCCCATTATGAATACCAAATTACTTACTTCTCTTCTTTCTTATTTTATATTTATATCTCATAAACGTTTACCTTCCCCCCATCACCAAACCAACTTCTCTTGGTCGATGAGGAAGTTTTTGTCGAAAAAATTCATTTTCTTAAGTAGTCACGTGTTTCTCTTATATCTTTACACCAGACATCGAGAAAATTTTCCCAGTCATCCTCATGATTACTACAGTTAGAATTTATTGGGGTCTGCAAGGGAAGTTTATATTCAACTATATGGTCAATTCCGTTATTGAGGATAAATTTATATAGTAAATAAGGTATAATAAGGTATAATACAAAAGAAACTATCATGAAAGTCATGATAGAAAAGTGCTTTGAGCTTTTCAACAAAAGTGTGTCCTTTTATTTATTTTTCCTCACATAATTTGTGCAATATTTTGTCTACCCAGTCGTGCAAATTCATTCTCCCATCGTTAAATCAATTTTAGGAGTAACTCACCATCAACTTCCATTTGTCGCACTAGGTGGTTGGTCAATATATTTCTTTATTTTGACATAGACTGATTCAATGAACTTCTCATGTGCTTTAATGAAGAAATGTGTTTGGGCTTCTACAATAGATACTCAATTCTCCTAGCGTAATTTTTCAGGTAATTATTGATCTTTCTTTCCGACTACTCTTGTATCTCTTCTAAGGTTGAAATTTATGTGAGCATATTGTATGAAATCAGGTCCAACACTACTGTAAATGGAACCAATGTTGTAGACTAGTAAAAATTGTGCATTAGTTGTTGGTAGAGTGGAACATCAAGTAAACTTAAAGAGTAATATGGATCGCATGGTAGAGAAAAGAGACACAATAGTAGAGAGTTAGAAAAAGCACACTTGTATTAGATATGGATCAACATGTAACCAAATGACTACATAGATTCAAGTACATACATATTTATATCCTTGTAGATGGTTACAACAATTAACTGTCTCCACTAACTTATTCAAACTAACTTGGTTGACCAGATTGATAGAGAAGCGTGACAACCCCGGGTTAAAGTGTTAAGTAATAAGGGATAATCAAGGAAAAATAAGACCAAGGTCATGAGACATGTATTCCAAGCTAAATGGTGGGTGAACATCATAGTGGGGATGAATTTCAGTTTATTTATGGCTATGGAAATTGGCAAAGGCAAAGAGGCAATAATTGGCATTTAATTACGATAACTAAGGAAAATAGGAGAAAAACAAGGTGAAGAGACACAAATTTGCATGCAAGGGAAATTAGAGGAAAAATGAAGGAAAATTAAGAAAAAGGAGACATCAATAATAAAAATCCATCAAAGAACCAATGCACAACTTTTTCCCATATTTGGAGTAGGTGTAGCAAAGGAAAGAGAAAAAGCACATGGACAAGCAAGCAAAGGAAGGAAAAGGAAAAGCAAAGGAAAGTTAAGAAAAGCAAGGCGAAGGTTGGATCAGCAACTTCAACAAGAATATCTTGCAAGTAATAGGTTGCATGTGTGATTTCCTTACTGGGATGTGAATGCATGGTACATGCATTTTTTTATTTCATTCATTTGTTGTCATTGACATGGGTTTTCTGGAGTGATAGTGGTTTCAACCTTTCCTTTCCATTTACTGGATAGCCATGGTGTGATGGGGTTCATTCTTGGTTGAGGTTTCGATGGACGGAAGGTTTTGGAACCAGGTGAGGTGGTCTTAGGAAAATCCAAAGGGCTAGGGGTGGATATGGATTTCTCAGGAAGCCCTCAGTAGGTGGGTGGATACATGCAAATTCCTCAAGGTATGGTGATGAAATTTTCAGGAATCCAAGCTTGGTTTGGTTTTGTGATATCGAGATTGGTTTAGGTGAGATCACTATAGTTTTAGGGTGGAGGTGGTTTAACCTTTTCATTCCATATTTGATTTTGTCTTAGTTTAACCCATGAGATCCCATGTTCATGCTTGGAATATGACACTTGGGTGATTGGCTGAAAGAAAGATTAAGTTCAACCCAATCTATGGTCAGGTAGTACATGGAAGTCCTTAAACTGGTTGGATTTTGCATAATTTAAGAATATATATTCTTATAATGTGATTAATGAGCACATGTACTTATTATTATGGCAATTTATGGAAGATTTGTCATGGCATCTATTCTGGTTATATGCTAGTTATATACATGGTTTTATGATGTGCTCTAGTTATGTCTCTTGTTCATGATTCTATAAGTTATTGAATGGTTTATGAATACATGTGATAACAAAAGTTATTACAACTATATTGAGAGGGTATTAGACCTTATTGTTCATTCTCAGATGAGGTTTAGAAGTTTATGATCAAATATGCATTCATGGCCTGTAGCTTATATGTTTATCAAATGTTTGACGAAAGATTTATCCTAGATTAGGCATGGATAGGTCAAGATCTTGTTCAAGTTCTAAATGGTTAACATTGTTAGCATATTATTTATGTTCCTAGGAAGTTACATGTAGTGGTATGGAGGCTAGCATGGAAAAGTGGCTCAAATCTTGGACCGCTGGCACAAAACTAGAGTTTTTGGATCATAACTGCATGGAAGCAAGCTTATGGGTGCGGTTGGAGTCTCATAGCTACATGCATGCTGTGTTATGGGTGTGTTTGGGGTGTTACACTTGTGGAAAAGCATTTCTAGCTCAAGATCTAATCATCAGAGGTTGTGGACTGACTTCTTGGTGATCTAGTGCTTCTGAGAGGTATCAATAAGTTTTCAGATTGTAGGCCCCACTTCCATAACTAGATCTTGGAGGTTGTGTCATGTCATAGTATCACCCAACTCATGTTTACCCTAGAGAGCTTGTAAAAGCAGGTAAATGTGGGGTGGCACATTTACATGGTGGTATCAGAGTGAGGTTGCAACATTTGGCCTTGGGGTAAAAGTAGATCACCATACAGGTATTAGACGTTGACATGCAGGTATAATGGTTAATGGTTATTATATGCATCATGGTTATATGCATGTTTATCATTCTAATGCTGTTGTGGTTACATGCATGGTAGATTCTAGTTGATTAGTGCGGTCATATGCACATGCATCGGTTAGTTATGTATGATAGTAACTTGTTATTATATGCATTGTAGTCATATGCATGATGATTATTGTCATGGTGGTTGCTTGTATGAAAATTAATTTCTTGATGTTATTATGCATCATGCTAATATGGACTGAATTGTACAGATGTGGTAGTCTCCCCTGAGATACACTAAGGTATGATTTTGATTATGTCTATATTTGGTTTATCTAACATGACATGTTTGTAGGACAATAGAAAATCAAAGATGAAGAGAAAAATGGTGGAGTACATTTCACATGACTTCCCTTACAGGCTTGATGTGAAATCAGTGGAATGGGAGAGATCAATTAAGCAATAGGGAAAGGGACATGCTTCTGGTTTTGCAGATACATTGAGAATTTCGAAGGAAGAAATTGTGAGTTGCAAGGCAGACAATGAGAGGTTGATTGAAGCATAAGAAAGACTTGCAAGGGCTCAGGAAAAGCAAGCCGAGGTTAATACAATGATTCTTCAGATCCTACAGATTTGTAGAATCAAGGAAAATTGAGGATCAATCATGGAAAAGAGGAAAAGACTAATGGGGCATATGGTAGAAGGTCTCAATTAATATACAGGTTGGACAGGGGATGATACAGTCAAAGGTGGCAGATGGTTGGATACACCTGATATGAGAGGTAGCGCTTATGGGTTCTATTCTAGTTTTGGTTTAGAGATACATCATTATCATCAGCGCCATCATCCTTATAAGAGGAGTGAGAAGTAGTAATTTCCAGAGGATTTTAAGAAAGTCAAGCCTCCTATATTTGATGGGGATGTGAAGAAATCAAAATATGAAAAATCATGTCTACTAGGGATGAATAAGTTCTTCGAATGGCATGATTATTCAGATAATATGAAAGCCAAGATAACGATCTTTAGTCTTAAGGGAAAAATAGATATGTGGTGGGAATATGTGAATCATGTTAGAGGCATCAAGGTAGAAGAGTTGAGTTGGCATGAGTTTAAAATACACTTTAGGAAGAAGTACTTGTTCGAGAGATATTATGACGGAAGGGCCAAGGATTTCTATGATCTCAGGATGCACGTGAAAAGGAAAATATAGCTTAGTATAAGAAGTTCAATGTCGCTAAGGGAGTACATGGATCTCAACCGAGAGAGCAACATAATAAAGGAAATGGCAAAGAACCATTGTGGTGTCAAACAAGTGGTGGAGATCATCACATGAAGGATTTCCCTTTATATCAGAGTGGCACAAAGAGATTGTGATAGGCCTCATATCTACAGTGCATAGGAGGCGTGGACAGTTGGGGATGTAGGTTAGAGGATTCTCCAAATCTATGTAGCAAAGAATAATAGGAAGGAAGGTCACTAGGTATCCATAATTGAGGTGGATGTGGAAGCAGGGGTAAATTTCTAAGTAGAGCCTCAATGCATCTTACAATAGAATAAGCTCATGCTTCAGGATAAAGAGATAGAGAAAGTAAAGTGCATAGAAGCATTTTGGGGATGAGTAAGCTAAATGGTAGACAATTGATCAGGTGCATGCATAATAGTGAGTTTTCAGTTATGACTGGATTCGTCAAGGGAATTGGTGTCCCTTGAGAGATGATACGTGCATGACTCTAGTTACACGGTAGCATGTTGGGTACAACAAGGTAAGGTAACTGGTATATTGTTATATTTATTTATGCATTGACAATTGTGTGTTTATGGCAGTATGATGCAGGGAGTTGCATAGCAAAGTGGACTACCAAAAATTATGAAGAAAGCTCGGGTTGAGCTTTGCTTTTAAAGCATTGGGAAGCCATGGGGGTTGTTGAATGTTTTTTTGCTTTCAGTGTTTTGTGATCTATTTGTGATTTACTTTTAGTTTTGATTGCGTCTGGTGCATGGCCATGCCACTTTGTTTGTGGTGTTTTGTTGTTGTTGGTTTTCATGTTTTTCTTCTTGTTCTTTTCTTTTTATGTATTAAGGGTCTTGGGAATTGGTTCGAAAATAGGAAATATAATGGAGCTTAGGGATAGATGAATGAAACCCAACAGGTAATGTAAGACTTGGATAAAGCCTAATGCATGAATAAAGGGCAGTTGAAGGCAAGAATATGACATCCAGTTGGGATGGTTAGGTCCATGGAGATAAATGGAAAATGGCAGGACAATTATGAGAAAGGTAATATAGCAAAGGTAAAGTAAATGGATTTGAGGCATCAGATGCCTTGGCTAAATTGGGAACTGTTGTTCTCATTGTTGTGCATGTGTTGCATAGATAAAGGAAGTTCTCTTAACCTTGATCTTATGAGCACTGGTAATTATGTTGTGATCATGATTATGCTAACGTTTATATATATATATATATAATATATTTTCCATTTTCTAACAGGGTCGTCAGGGATCATTCTTGTGGAAGAATGGTTGTTTTATGCAGGTGAATGACACGAAAAGGTTCCTGGTTTTATGAGGAATCAAGTGGGTAGAGTAGCCCTGTAAGATCTATGAGGTTAGTATTATGTGGATATGATTTTGATTATATGTGCTTATAACTATGCTTATGTTTATATTATGGACAAGAAATGCTAAATGATACATTAGTGAAATGAAAGCAGTGTGATCTAAAACATGCTGGGACAAGCATGAATAGTGGAAAGAGCAAGTACAAACCCGAGACTTAGGTTGTGGATGCACGTAGTAAGGTGTGGGAAAGACACTAGAGGTGAGGTTTCCTGGTAGAGGCAGTGTGGTGTCTGGATGTGCAGTACTACTATTGTGTATATGTTGTACATGTTGTGTTGTGTACATGTGATACTGTGTCATGAGTATTGTGTAGTCATTGTATCATGACAAGTGTATTCATTATAATGTATGATGTGTACGTATATGTGTTGTGATTGTACATTGGGTATTGATGTATGTGTGGTGTTGTACACTAGGTGTAGGTGTATGTCTTGTGTTGTACACTAGGTGTAGGTGTATATATGGCGTTGTACACTGGGTGTAGGTGTATGTGTTGCGTTTTACACTAAGTGTAGGTGTATGTGTGGTTTTTTACACCGGGTGTAGGTGTATGTGATGTTTTGAACACTGTGTATGTGTATGTATTGTAAAGGGGATTGGTACTCGGGTTCCCTATGGTTGTGGGTTGCAACAAATTCTCTGACCTATGGAACAACTTAGGTTCCCTGGAAGCTGTGGGTTGAGTTACTAGTCCCTGGAGCCTAGGGGTTGAGACAAACGCTCTATAGCCTTGAAACAACTTGGGTTCCCTAAAGGTTTTTGGTCAACTTACTAGTTCTTGGTTCCCTCGACAACTTGGGATAAAGACCAATCTCGAGTTGTTGTATTGAGGGTAGAGGAGGTTTAGTCTCTAGATGCCCTTGTTGCCGATATTGAGGGTAGAGGTGGTTTAGTCTCTCTATTCCCTTGTTGATATTTAGGGTAGAGGCGTTTTAAGCTCTGGATGTCCTTGTTGATGATATTGAGGGTAGAGGCAATTTAGTCTCCAGATGCCCTTGTTTCTAATATTGAGGGTACAAACAGTTTAGTATATGGATTCCCTTGTTTATGATATTGAGGGAGGAGGTGGTTTAGTCTCCAAATTCCCTTGTTTCTTTGGAAGAGAAGAGAAGAGAAGGCACAAGGTTCTTACCAGGTTTGGAAACCAATCCAGTGTGTGTATGTGATCAAAGAGAAGAGAAGGATCTGGGTTTGCTGGGTTTGGAATTTGATTCAGTGTGTGTATGAAAAGGATGTAAGGACTCTGGACACCACATAGCTCCACAATGGTATGATATTGTCCACTTTGGACCTAAGCCCTCATGGATTTTCTTTTGGACTTACCCCAAAAGGCCTCATACCAATGGAGATATTTGTCCATCCTTATATACCCATGATCCTCCCCACTTCTAGTCAATGTGGGACTTTGGTCGTATACCCAACAATCCTCCCCTCGAACAAAGAACCATCGAGCCTCCCCTCAAATGATTATCCATCCGTCCACTCTCTACCAACCAGGATTCTCTGCTCCAATGCGTTGGAAGCACACGCCTTACATGGAACACCACCTGCCTCGAGAGCTTGCTCTATCCCAGGTCAACTCCTCTTCACCGTGTTGGGACTAGGACACGTCCATGAAGAATCCGGAGCACATGCCTTTCTAACCGAGCTCATCCACGGATCCCATCATGATATTACTGGGGCCCACCACCTTCGTTCGACATTCCGAGGATTCATCCACTTGGCTAACTTCGGGCATGGCTCTGATACCACTTGTAAGGACTCTGGACACCACATAGCTCCACAATGGTATGATATTGTCCACTTTGGACCTAAGCCCTCATGGATTTGCTTTTGGACTCACCCCAAAAGGCCTCATACCAATGGAGATATTTGTCCATCCTTATATACCCATGATCCTCCCCACTTCTAGTCAATGTGGGACTTTGGTCGTATACCCAACAAAGGACAAAGAACAAAGACATAAGCAAAGAACCATTTTAAAGATAAGAATCAATATTTTATTTCAGTTTTTAATTATGCACATGATTTATGATGGTTGAGTTTTGAGCTAACTCGATGCAATATGCTTATACATGATGATGTAATCAAAGAGCTAGTTTGACTTGTTATGATAGTAAGTAAACAAAATTTCAAGTGTACCTTATTGATGGGCTACCAATGAGGTATGATTTGAATTTATTTCAATTCCTTTTGAGTATAATGGAAATGATGTGCTTGGTACACGAAAACATGGAAATTCCCGAGTTGGGTGACTGGAACTAGCTACGAGAATGTAGCAACAATAGTTAAAGCAATTGGAACATGCAACAGTGTGTTGGTAAAGAAATCATGAGCAGGGTCATTGTGGGACACTAGTACCCAATAGTGTCCACTAATTTCCATGAGCATGTTATAATCAATATGATGGTTTTGAGGAAGGGATATGCCTTGGTTCTCAGACCTTTTGATGCAAGGAAGCCTTTCCAAGTGATGGATTTCCTAAGAAGGGGATGCCAGTGGAACTTGGAAGGTGTGTGACTGCACAGAAGGGGGAGACTAGATTTCCTGAGGCAATGTCTAGCAAAGAAAGGAAGGATGGGGAATACATTTGTTTTGGTCATTATCATTATCGGATGGAATAAAAAACACTTTAGGAGTGTGCTATAGAACAATGAGTTGGTCGTTGTTCACTGAGAGAACAAGTAGCGCAAGGATTGTAACAATGGACATTGGATGCAGACTTTGATTTGGACAGTGGATTTTGGAATTCCTAGGAAGGAGGTGAATCTTGGTACTCCTTTTGAGAATTGAGGTGTGAGTTTTTGGATTCCCTTGTTGCTGGTGTGAGCATTGTATCCTTTAATTTTCTGTTTAAAGAAAATGTGCATATGCATATATGTGTATATTATTGTAAATACTGTATCGAGCTATGTTTATAAAGCTCCATATGCAATATGTTTATTTGTTGGTTGAAAAAAATGTACATAAGTATATGTGATGGTCATTGTAAACACCGTATCTTATTGTGTTATAAAGCTCCAAAAGGCGATATCTTTATCATGTTTTAGTAGTTTGGTATTTTGTAAATACTACAACGAGCTATGTTATAAAGCTCCATAGGAAGTATGTTTTGTTTTCAATATTTTTCTAGTCATAGGTGTTGTAGAACACCGAGGACAATGTTCCCAAGGGGGAGGGGTTTGTAACAACCCCAGTTAAAAGTTTCATGTAATAAAGGATAATAAATGAAAAATAAGACCAAGGTCATGGGACACATATTCCAAGCTGAATGGTGGGTGAACATCATAGTGGGGATCACTTGCAGTTTATTTATGGCTATGGAAATTGGAAAAGACAAAGAGGCAATAATTGGCATTTAATTACGAGAATTAAGGAAAATAGGAGAAAATTAAGGTGAAGAGACACAAATTTGAATGCAAGGAAAAACAGAAGAAAAATGATTAAAAGTGAGACATCCATAAAAAAGGCATCAGATAATCAATTCACAACATTTGCCCATCTTTGGAGCAGGTGTAGCAAAGGAAAGAGAACAAGCACTTGAAATAGAAAGAAAAGGAAGGAAAAGGTCAAGTAAAGGAAAGCAAAGGAAAGGAAGGAGAAGGTTGGATTAACAACTTCAACAAAATGATATTGCAGGTAACGTGTTGCATGTGTGATTTCCTTTCCAGGAGGTAAATGCATGGTACATGCATTTGTTTATTTGGTTCATTTGTTGTCATTGGCATGGGTTTTTCCTAGAGTGACAGTGGTTTCAACCTTGCCTTACCATTTCCAGGATAGCCATGGTGTGATGGGGTTCATTCTTGGTTAAGATTTGGATTTCCATATGGTTTTGGAACCAAGTGAGGTGGTCTCAGGGATATCCCAAGGGTTGGGGTTGAATATGGTTTTTTATAGGAAGCCCTTGATAGCTGGGTGGATACAAGAAAATTCCTCAAGGTATGTATGGTGAAGGAATTCTGAGGAATTCAAGCTTGGTTTGATTTTGTTATCTCGAGAACAATTTAGGTGAGATCACGGTAGTTTGAGGGTGGAGATGGTTTAACCTATGGATTCCCTGTTTTATTTTGTCCTGGTTTATCCCATGAGATTCACATTTATGCTTGGAATATGGCACGAGGGTGATTAGAAGAAATAAATATTTGGTTCAACCCAATCTATGATCGGGTGGTACATGGAAGTCCCTGACTTGGTTGGATTTTGCATAAGTTAATAAGATATATTATTCTAATGTTATTAATGAGCACATGTACTTATTATTATGGTGATTTTATGGAAAAATTTTCATGGCCCCTCTTCTAGTTATATGCTAGTTACATGCATGGTTCTACGATGTGCTCTAGTTATGGCTCTTGTTCATGATTCTATAAGTTACTGAATGGTTGATGAATGCATAGGATAAAAAGTGTTATTGTAGCTATCTTTAAAGGGCATTAGACCTTCTTGGTGATTCTCAGATGAAGTTAAGAATTTTATGGTCATATATGCATTCATGACCTGTAGCTTATATGTTTATCATATGTTTGATGAAAGGTATATCTTGGATTAGGCATGTCTAGGTCCAGTTATGAATGGTTAGCATTGTTAGTGTCTTGTTTATGTTTCTGAAAAGTTACAGGTAGTTCTCAATAGTGGTCTGGAGGCTAGCTTGGAAAAGTGGCTCAGATCTCAGAACCGCTAGCACATAATTGGCATTTTTGGGTCATAACCACATGGAAGCCAGCTTATGAGTGCAGTTGGCGCCTCAGAACCACATGCATGCTGTGTTGTAGGTGCAGTTGGGGGGTTAGGCTCGTGGAAAAGCAGTTCCAGCTCAGGATATGATCATCAAAGGTTGTGGATTGACTTATGGGTGATCTAGTGCTCCTGAGAGGTATCAATAAGTTTTCAGATTGTAGGCTTCACTTCCATAACTAGAACTTGGAGGTCGGGTCATTTCATAGTAGCACTCAACTCATGCTTACCCTGGAGAGCTTGTAAAAGCAGGTAAATGTGGGGTGTCATATTTACAAGGATCCAATCGACTTACAATACATATTTGGTGAGTCAAATCGATTGGGATAGTCAACTTAACTGACTAGCCCCTCCAACAAGTGGCATAATAAGTCTTTATGACATGACTCAACAAGCCAGAGTCTTCACAAGACATTTGATGTTGTAATGAAAACTATTCACTAACCCAATTCGAAGTCAAATAATATATGAATGGGACTTATTCTCTTGGTCTTCTAATGCATTAAATTATGTGATATTTTTCCTTAGAATAATCAATCATGCAATTAAAGTGTATGCAGTGGTTATTTGAGTATCATGTTTGGTCTAGCTAAAAACTAGTAGTGAATAAAATAAATGTGCTTGCGTAGGTATATTGGTGCAGAACAACTACAATTATAACTATAGACTCTAGTGCCTTCTGAGATAGACTCCCTATGGTTGTTGGAAGGATGGTTTTAAAATATCCAACTACGTGGTAAACACCATCATTGTAATAATCCCCTTAGAGGTCCCGAGAGAAGAATGAACTTCCTCATTGCTTTATGCTTCGAAAGGTGATTCCTAATGCTAGTTGAGTATATCTAGAAGGGAAAAATACTATCAATAGGAATGGTTAAGCCTACACCTCTTGAAATATATATATATATATATATATATATATATATATATATATATATATATATATATATATTATATATATCTGGACAAAACTTGTAGGCAAGAATGTATTTTTGTGTACACCATGTATTTATATATACGTAAGTAGTTGTATTATTGAATAAAATTGAATGGTGATTACAATACTTTGTGGTGGTGTTCCTATATAGGCAGCACGAAGGTGAGTGGTCACAACTTTTGACTTTTTTTCCCTTTCATAATTAATGGGCCATTTAATTAATTAAATTATTTAATTTATTATTTTAATATTATTATTTAATTAATGTTACTTATGAATATTTTATTCATAACATTGCCACCCCCTTTTGAGATGCTTTGTCCTCAATGCATAACAAGAAGGGTTTTCTCTAGTTGAACACATTGCTATGGAGTGATATCTTTATGTTGACTGGTGAAGTCCTCATGAGTATGTGTACTTCCCTTGAAGTTGGAAGTGTTAACACCATATAATTTATAATGTCACCCTTTCCAGTTAAACTCCATGAATTTTTCTTCAAGGTTTGTAGTATAGCTTCCTAGTTGTATTAATCATTCTGCACCTAGAACTACATCCATTCCTTTGAGTGGTAGGGAAAATAGGTATGTTTGTAGCTCTAGTTATTGTATATGGATGGAAACCTTATGGAATTCTCCTATCTCTTTGAACTTTTGTCCAATAACGACAGAGATGGTCAAGTACTTGATTGAGCATACAGAAAGATCAAGTTGATTAGCAAGATCAACGTTTATACAATTGTGAGAATTTCCAGAATCTACAAGTATATTGACATTTCTACCTCTTATGAGCCCTTTAAGCTTCGTGGTTTTAGGGCGTAATCTCCTTGTCATGTTTTTTGGTAGAGTAGTAAGCTTAATGTTCTTTTATCTTTGAGACTGGTTTCTCTGGTTCCAAAGGTGTGGCGGAACGTATTTTGGAGTGAATTGTTGTTTTGACTTTTTGAAGAATTGCTTTCTTCACCCTGATTTTGTGGGACACATGAGATTGCGGCTAATGACGATTCCTTATAATTAGAATCCTCTCTGTGTGTGACAACTATTTCTTCATCACATTCTTGTGCTTCAACTTGCTTCCCATCTACTATTTTATAGTAGCGTAAGGATGCATCTTCACATATAATTTTTTTTTCTTGGCTCATTACTTGAAGTGTCTGATTTCTTCTCGATTTCATAAGTATATAAATGATTTTTAAGGAATCTATTTCCTGAAGTTCATTTGTCCCCACAATACCTATATTTGTTTGTTTGTTTTATTTTTATCTGAGTATTGTTGTTCGTCTTTGCCTTCCTTGAATGATGACATTCTGAACTTATGTTTTTTCTCAATAATCTTTGTAGCATGTCTAGCTTCTTCGATAGTTTTAGGTTTGTATAATTTTAATTATGTATGGATATACTTCTCAAGTCCACATCTATACAGTTTTAATAGATCTTCATTAGAAAATCATCTTTGTCTTACAACTAATGCTTCCTATTCATGGGTGTATTCGCACAAAGCAGTCGGGTTGTGGTAGGTTGAATGTGGTTGTGACAGTGGATATGCTCAGAACAACGAGGCACAATGTACCCGAAAGGAGGATCAATGCGTAATAACGAGGGAAATAACAACAAGGAATTATGAACAAAACAATATGTCAAATGATGGATAGGGCGAGCACTGCTGGAATTATAATGAATGGTGCAATAGTGACGACAATGGTAGAAGAGGAATCTCTAAAGGAATGAAGGCTCTAATACCACTATAGGGAGAAAACCTTTAGGAAATAATGTATTTGTGTGTAGGTAAGTAGCTGTATTATTGACTAAAATCCAAATGGTGATTACAATCCTTCGTGGTGGTGTGCCTAAATAGCCATTGACTGACCACGAAGGTGAGTGGTCACACCTTTTGATCTTTTTCCCTATCATAATTAATGGGCCATTTAATTAATTAAATTATTTTATTTATTATTTATATTATTATTTGAATATTATTATTTAATTAATGTTATTTATGAATATTTTATTCATAATAACACATGGATGGTGTTATTATGAGGGAGGCTTGAAATCCTCTTAAAGGAAAAAAGTAAAAAGAAAATTCCTTTGGAATATCTTGGAATTTATTGCATGAGTTGGGTTTGCCTTCTCAAATTTTTAGCTAATAACTATACCATCCAAGATTGAAACTCCAATGCTAAAGAAGTCATCTTGTAGTGTAACGCAAGTTTATGTATTACCAATGAAAGTCACTTTGTGCATGACACACAAATTTGCATCAATGAGAATGTGCTATCCTAGGTGATACACTAGGAAAATCTATGAGGAAGATATCGTGATAAATAATCTATGATAAATTCATAAGGTAAGAACTCATGTCGGTTGTGGAGGCTAGTTTGTATTCTAAGTTCATTGCAAAGGGAGAGAAATGGAGTCAAGATCAATCTCCCTCTCTCTCTCTCTCTATATATATGTGTGTGTGTGTGTGTGTGTTTTTCCCCTCATCATTTTCCCATTCCTATCTCCTTGTTTCGTTATAAAAACCAAATGAATGGGTGCTGCTCAAATGAGCTTGTTAACACCAAATTATCATGGGGTTGTTGTAACTCCCAAATATTGACAAAATGACGCTACTCAAGTTTCACATTATAGAATTCCACCAATCGAGTTAGGGTTTTGGAAATGGCATAAGTCCCAAGGTGAACTCCAACGCGAATCACTTGATGTGCACTTCAAGTCTGTAGTCCATGTGAAACCTTGAATCGATGGGAAATAGGCATCTTGAAGTGAACAAGGAAGAGACCCGATTTCCCAATAACGTTGGAGAATTACCCACTTTAAACATGTCTCACCCCAATCATTAGCCAACATCTCATGATAATGCCTCATATCACCAACAACTTCACCTCTTACAACAAATGTATCACTGGAAACTATCCCTTGTCAATGACAAAGGAGAAATTAGAAGATTTGGTTCACTGTATTGCTCGAAGAGATAATATATGGTGTGAAACACAAGACTTGTTTCACATGGAATCCTTCTTTCACTAGCGACAATGTAAAGGAGAAATGTATCTTCCACATCACTCAAATAGGAAGTGTTTCAACGATACACTAGCCTTATTACGAAGAAGTCGACCTTTGGAACGATGACTTCTTTGGATGTTTCTAGAGAATTGAACCTCGTCCCTTGAAATGCACCTAGAGGGATTAGGTTCATTATATGTGGTATTAGATCAAAGCTACAACACAGGGTCACTATGGGATAAAATCTATGTTTAAAAAAGAGAGGCTATTATTAAATTTTTTTATATGATGATTTGCAACTAATGATTAAATGGCTTGTGTTACAACACTAAAGGGGAGATATAAGTGAGTGATAAAAGTGTAGACATCCTTTCAAGAAAAACACAATATGGTATAGTGTCCTCTACAAGAAACCCACCATGTCAAATATGAGGAATCAAAAGAGAGGATAAAGTAGAAACACTTTCAAATGTCGTAGAAACAATGAGGAGCCCTGAGGTAGGACTCAAAAACTGCAAGGAAGATAATGAAA
The DNA here is from genome assembly GCA_000404065.3 of Pinus taeda. Lineage (NCBI taxonomy): Eukaryota > Viridiplantae > Streptophyta > Pinopsida > Pinales > Pinaceae > Pinus > Pinus taeda. The sequence continues at coordinate 37,830 of APFE031743480.1, forward strand.
GGATAATCAACAAACTACGAATTTAACAAGAAATTAACCAAGTTATTATTTTTTAGACGTCAGATTTAGTGCTGATTTTTATTCTCATTTAAAAAAGTGGTGATGCAACATCACCATTTTTCATTTCAGGGTGAACATTCCAACAATTTTCAACCATGACATTAAATCCAAATATCATGACTAAAAAAGACATGAAAAAACATTTCAACATAGAAAACTGGTGATGCAACATCACACTTTTTTTAGGGTTAATTTCCAACATTTTTTAACCATGGCATTAAAGAAGAAATGACATGACTATGAAAAAACTTAAAAATCAACACCTAAAGTTTCTTAACCCTTTTTTTTTTATTTTTTCAAATGTTTGTTTTTTAATCATTTTCAAGCTTGTTTAATTTTTATTTAATTTTATTTTCTTATTCAAAATTACGAATTAATTAATGTTATGACTTTGATGATTGATACGTTTGAAAATAAGAAACATAAAATCAACTTTAAATCCAAAAGTGGTTGCATGATTTTTATTATTATTAATTGATCATTTTCGTAAAATCGTACATTAGAAAATTTAAATTGGAAAATGTTTGATATGTGGGTAAAAAAAATGATTACCTTTCTGTTTGAAAAAAAAGAAAAAAGAAAGAAAATCCCACAAGGTGTAGAATAGATGGTAACATGGTGTTTTGTTAAGGCACTTTGTCATGAAAAGTTCACTGGTTCAAAACTCTGGGGCAAAAATCTAGTCATGCTAAGGGCTGGTGTGGCCCAAGCCGAGTGCGATCATTGGGTGAGTTTGGCTGCTTAGATACCCGTGGGTCGTGACTACTCAAGCCACAGATTAGGCGTGTCAATCATCTCAAGACTCACATTACCTAAAACGAAAAACAACCTTGAAATAGTACATTAAAAAAATTACTCTTAAAAATTCAAAAAATATTTAAAAAAAAAACTTCAAAATTCAATAATAATTTAAATTAAATTTAAAAAAATAACATACAATATAAAAAAAACTCAAAATAATATATACTATATATATAATATTATAAATACCATTATAATATGTAGATAGGAGCTTTGCCTCCAACCTACTATGATTTTGCCTAACTAATGGCAGCCCAGAGAAAATGTCACACATCACTCCTTGACCATTAAGCCCAACAAATCAACTTTTAATTTTATTTTTTTTAACAATTTTTTTGGTTATTTTTTTTATTTTTATTTTATTTATTATTATTTTTTTTTTTTAATATAAATTTTTCTCTCTAATTTTTATAACAAAATCTTTTGATTTTTTTAATATTTTTCTTAAATTGTATTTTGTTTAAATTGTTTATATTATATTATATATATATATATATATATATATTATATTTTTATTTTTTTCCTTAACTTTCATTTGTTTAATTTTTTCCTCTAATATGGATTTTTAATTTGTAATTAAAAAAAAATAGTAGTTTTTCTAATTTTATTTAAATTTCTGTATAATTTGGTTTTTTTAATCATTTTGTGTTATTGTTACTTAAAATTTTGTTTCATTTAAAAGATACATTTTTAAGAACTATTTAATTTAATTAGTTTTTTTTATTATCTTTTTTTAGTATAAGTATTTGAAAAATTGCGATGTCAATTTTTGAAAAATGTTTGTTTTCGTTTTGTTTTTGTTTTGTTTTGTTTTGTTTGTTTGTTTGTTTGTTGTTTTTTTTTTTTTTTGTATGATTTTGTTTACAATACCAATGATTTTATAACTCGTAGTTTAAAAAATGTTGGAATTTTAATTCACCATTGAAAGGGGAAAGGGGGTCAATTCTTGGGCAAGAATTGCAAATGTGCTATAATTTTAACTTTAAAAAACATAAATTGCTCTTGGTAGTACCACTCTTTGATTTAGGTGTTGAATTTCAAGGTTTTTTTATGATCATGATATTTTATTTTTAATGCCATGGTTGAAAACTATTGGAATTTTAACTCCAAAAAATGGTGATGGTACATCAGCACTTTTGCATTGCGAGGTGTTTTTTCATACCTTTCATAGTCAAGATATTTGGTTTTTAATGTTGTGGATGAAAATGTTAAAATTTATGTTGAAATGAATAAGGGGTGATGTTTCGTCAATATTTTTACATTTTGAGGTGTTTTTTCTTATTTTTTATGCAAAAATATTAGTTTTTAAGGCCAATGTTCTTGTTTTGAGGTCATTGTTGTCGTAAAGTTGGTAACTTTGTTAATTCAGGGGCAAGAAAAGCAAGCATAGTTCAAATTTGTGCTATTACAAAGCCTATCTAAAATTTAAAAGCAATTGGAGAAATGACCCAATTTAAATAATGATGAAAGAAACCCTTCTAGGAAGGTGGAGAGCCCTTCATAGATTTAAAAACAAAAGCTAGCTACCAACATCATAGGGAAAAACACATCTAGAAAAAGAGAACCATGGTAAGAGGATAAATACATCTAGTAATGGATCATTCCTTGATTCCTCTAGTGATGGGACAAACAATACATATATGCTTTGAAGAAATCCTTTCAAGAGTGCATTACATAAGGAAAATAGAAAGAAACATTCCAAAACTATGCTACATGAAGAATTCAAAAAAGGCAGGCACCCACCTTCGATGGTGAAATCAAGAAAGGTGAAGAGGTAGAGGCCTGACTATTGGGATTAAAGAAATGTTTTCATGTGCATGACTATTCAAATAATATGAAGGGTAGAGTGGCAATATTGAACATGAGAAAAAGTGCTTCCATATGGTGGGAAGACCTTAAGAGCGTAAAAAATTTAGTGAGAGTATCACTTGGAAGCAATTTAAGAAATATTCCAGGAGAAAATATTTGTTAGAAAGATATTACTTTGGAAAGATTAGTGATCCAAACTTAAACAAGAACTCTAAAACTTACATATATACTCATAAACACAGAGATGTAGCAAAAAAAAACTTCATTTCATTAATAGAAAAATGTTGAACTATGCTTACAAACAAAATGGAAATAAGGTAGCTTGGGCGATGGTAGTTTATCTCTAAGAAGAGATGTGGTGGCTACATGCCTCTGAACCGAGTTACAATGAGGCTCAAGGGCCATTTTATTATTGAATAATAAGAGAAAACCTTAAACAACCAAAACCCTAACCCGAGGAGATGTAACACCAGGAGTTTATGGGCCTCATTGGGGTTAGTTGGGTAGCCAACTTCCCGGGGTCGTAACTTGGTCATATTATCTCTGTTTGATGCATATGATACCTTGTTAGAATTATCTCTCCAAGGACTACACCCATCAACGTGATTTTTGTAGCAATCACTAACTGCTATTTTCCAAAAAATTATCATTTAGGGCCTCAAAACAGCTCCGGAAGTTCAGGACCCAAAAAACTGCCAAAAATAGTAAATTGTGCTACAATTAAGGAAACTGAAAAACGGAAAGAAACAATGGTGAGGGTCCAAGGGGAATAGGCGGGTGGCCACCAATATCCACCTGGATCAGTGATCCCCCCTTAGGAAGCAATGGTCCCCATTGCATTGAGTTCCTCCATGAGAAGAGGAAACTTCTGTTGAACTTGGTCCCTGGTGAGCCATTTGCCTTAGTGAAGGAGTTGGCCTACTTTGAAAACTCGATATATTTATATCCTCTATCATCGAGTGTTCTTGATCTGTGTGTCCATGATATGATCAGTTGTGGCTTGTTCCATGCAGTCCGGGTTGAGCTCTGTTGGTGTGAGCTGTTTTGCAATGTTAGATGTGTCCAAGAATGATGGAAAGTATGGCCGAATGCGATCTACATTGAACACTGGGTGCAGACCAAGGAACGACGGGATGATGAGCTTGAAGGAATTGTCACCAACGACCTTGGTGATGGTGTAATTCCCATATCAGAGTGGGCGAAGCTTTTTGTGGGGTCTAGTAAGGCACTCCTTCTGCAAATGTAGCCAAACTTTGTCGCCCACCTGAAACTTGTGCGACACTTGATGTTGATGATGGCGTTGCTTGTACTTAGCATTAGCTTTATCCAATATATCATGGACCTGTTGGTGAATGTGTTGAATGTGCTCAATGAAGATGTTAGCCCTTTTAGCTTTGTAATACACGTGACTCGAATATACCTGAGTGGATGCAAATGGTATGGCCACATCAATGGGGCATAATGGTTGAAATCCCAACCCTACCTGAAACGGGTTGTGGCCTGTTTAGTAGTGGAGAGCTCTGCTGTAGTTGTGTTGGACATAGGGAGACTTTCATCCCATGCGCGTGGATGTTTTGAGTTGCACATGTGCAAAACGTGTACGATCATCCTATTGACAACCTCCATTTGGTCATCAGTTTGGGGATGGAAAGCCATGGACTTAGTAAGTTTTGTATCCAGCATCGACCAGAGACTTGACCAAAATGCACTCAGGAATCTGCTGTCTTGATCTGAGATAATGGAATGTGGTATCCCAAAGTGTACCCACACTCACTCAAATAAAATCTTAGCAGTGGCCTCTGCTCTCATACTCTTCTTGTAGGCCGCCATGATGGCCATCTTAGAGAATTTGTCGACGACCACCAAAACACAATCATTTCTGTTCTTAGTAGAAGGAATGCCATATAATCCATGGAGATAGATTCCCAAGTCAAAATAGGAGTAAGTAGAGGAGTATACAGGCCTTTCTTTTTTATGGTTGGTTTGGCAATGACGCAGGCAGTGCATGATCTAATGTACTTCCCAACATCCTCATGAAGTTTCGACGAATAAAAATACTTCTATAATACCGCCACTCTTTTCTCTACTCCAAAATGTCCAGCGACCTGACTGTAGTGCACCTCCCAAATCATCTTGGCATGCTCACTTGAAGGAACACAGATGTGTCCCAAGTGGCATAACAGTGCATCCTGAAGGTGAAAATTTGGAACTTGCTTCCCTTCCATGAGTGTTTGGTATATGTTGCCGAATTATGGATCATTCTTGTAAATATGTGGCTACCCCAATGTCTCATGCCCACAGGAGTCGAGCACAGTGATTAGAGCCATGACCGATGATTGGATGAGGCAATCAACAACATTATTAGTGCTGCCCTTCTTATACTTAATGTTCAAATGGAACTGTTGCGTATAGGTGGACCATTTCTGATGGCGATATTTCTACAACTTCCCTTGTGTTTGTATGAACTGTAGAGGCTGGTGGTCTGTTTGGATGACCGTTTCCTTCCCCAGAATATAATGCTTCCAATGACGGCAGGCCTGCATAATGGAATATATTTCTTTGTCAAGTGGGGTACTTTCGGACTGTGCCTGAAAGTGTCTCACTGTGGTAAGCCACTGGATGCCCATGCTAATTAAGAACCGCACTAATAACATAGTTGGAGGCATCTGTCTCAGCCTCAAATGGTTGTTGCAGGTCTGGTAATGTGAGCACTGGTCCAAAATAGAGGCTATTCTTCAACTTAGAGAACATTCGTTGTTAGGTTTCCAACAAAAATAACTTTGCTTTCGCTCCGCCCTTGGTGACTTGACTTAAAGGCCATGTGATATGACAGAATACCAACACGAACCTACGGTAGAAATTGACAAGACCCAAAAAGCTACGAAGCTCTGTTACAGTGGTTGGAGCTGGCCAATCCTGAATGACTTGTATCTTGGATGGGTACACATGTACACCCTGCTCATCAATGATGTGCCCCAAATATTGAACTTGGGTCAAGCCAAAGGTGAATTTCTCCAAGTTAGCACACAACTTATGTTGTCGAAGGGTTTGAAGGACTTGTCGAATATGGCAGAGATACTCTTCCCAACTCTGAATGAAGATCAATATGTCATCTAAATATACCCCACAAATGCATTGGTGATGGGTCAGAAGATGTCATCCACAAGTATCATGGAGGTTGCAGGGGCATTCATCAATCCGAATGGCATGACCAACCATTCAAAAAGGCCCTCCTTGGATTTGAAGGCAGTCTTCCACACATCAGAGGGTTCAATAGGCACCTGGTGATAACCTGACTTCAAGTCAATCTTGCTGAAATATTTTACCCCCTTGAGCTGGTCCAGAAGGTCATCAATTCGTCGGATTGGATACCTATTCTAGAAAATGATCTTGTTCAACACCCGATATTTAATACAGAGCCTCCAGGTCCCATCCTTCCTCTGTACCAATACATTTAGGCTCCCATAGCGTGATGAGCTTGGCATGATGTGCCATTTCTGCAGTAGTTCCTGAATCTGCCTATTGATATCATCATTCTCAAGAACAAAGCATTGATAGATCGATCCATTGGGTAGCAATGCACCTGGGATTAGATCGATGGAGTGCTTGACTTGATAGTGCAGAGGTACCCCGTGGGTGAGGTAAAAATATCCTCGTACTCCTCCACGACCTTGTCAATCTACTACTTCTGTGCAGAGGAGCCCTGCCTGGAAGCCGTGGCCACGATCTTCTTCTTGCCTTGGGGGTGAATCATAAGAAAAACAAATTTCTTGGTCTAGGAAATGATCTTATTGCATTTCTTTGAAGTGATCAAATAGATGGTGGTAGGTGGGGCTATCTCCAGTATCTTGTACAACTTATTAGCCAAAGTAATAATCACAGAATAAGGTCTAGACTCATATACATCATGTTGCTTCCACAAGTATGGTTGTACTAACAATACATCAGAAACCTCAAGAGGAGAAATGTCACACAATACCTCATCCGTGAAGGGCTTGATGCTATAGGGAAGGCGACACTACTGGATGAAGCAAATATCTCATCCTTGGTGAAGCCACCTGATGGTGTATGACTGTGGATATGTTGTAGTCTCTAGGCCTAACCTCTTCATGACCTCTACTGAAATGAGGTTCTTTTGGCTCCCGTTGTCGACAATGAATTGCAGCAGAGAACCCTTCACCCACATCTTTGAGTGGAAGAGGAGTTCCCCCCCTCTGGATCTTCAGGCTCAATTATATCGATCTCTGTGGTGGCCACAATGGAACTGGGCTCCACATCAATGATATGCTTCCCTTTTTTAGTTCCCTTATCGGGTTGTGATTTAGAGTCAGAACTTGCGTCTGATTTGGAAGCCTTTAGCTCGACTACCAGTGACTGCTTAGCCCAACACTCACTTGTATTGTGAATGGAGCTCTTATGGAACTCACACCATTTTCCTTTGTCCTTCTTCATCTTCGTGGTGTTGTTCTTTGCTTTCATATTTGGCAGGTTGTCTTTGGTAGCCCCACTTTGGCTTGGTCCTTTGTTCTATGGTTTGGGGGCACCTTTTCCTTGCTTTGGATTTGTAGATCCAAAGTCCCGCTTCATCTATTTAAATTTCTACTCAATCTTTACAGCGTACCGATACGCTGTGCTGAGCAAGGAGATGTCCAGGAAATCCGTCTTGTCCTAGATGTACTTGTGTAGACAGCCGCGGTACTTGAGTACCAATGCCACTCCGTATCCTTGATACCTAGCTTCATACAAAGGGTATGGAAAGTATTTGTGAACTCTGGAACATCTTGGTCCCTTCCCTGCAGTAGCGTGGTTCACTTTATGTATTTATCTTCATAGCTCTCAATAGGGTAATACCATTCCTTGATGGCATCTTGAAAATAATTCGAAGTGGGTGCAACTGAAAACAACGAGGGTTCACTCTCGTCCTTTTGTTGACAGTAGGCTTCTCACCAGTCCTTGGCATGTGGGGCCGCTTTGAAAAGTGACAAAGTAATCTTTTCCCAATTGGAAAAGTCATGAACTGAAAAATATCCTTCCAATAGATTTAACCATTTATCTACGACGTCTACATCTATCAGGCCTTCAAATATGGGAATATTGAAGTTAAATTGTACCTTAAAAGGAGTAGTGCCTCCAGATTGGCTGTTGTATGAATATGCATCGCTTGTGGGTAGTCGTCGAAGGATTTGGGCTAAGTTATCCATCATCATGTCCCTTTTTCGCTCAAGGGCTTCCTTGAGCAACATTTTGAAAGGATCTCCTGCCCCCTCGTCTTTCTTTTCTTCCACCATGGGTGGTCGTCGGGTTTTACGAGATTGATCCTGCAATGGTTCAACTGGATTGAGCCCTAACTCCTTATACCCTAACCTCATTGGCGACATGCAAAGAAAAATAGAGAAAGAGCAGACCGCTCTGATACGACTAATATGAACTTAAACAAGAATGCTACAACTTACATATATACTCGTAAACACAGAGATGCAGTAGAAAAAAACTTCACTTCATTAATAGAAAAATACTGAACTATGCTTACAAACAGAATGGAAATAAGGTAGCTTGGGCGATGGTAGCTTATCTTTGAGAAGAGATGTGGTGGCTACATGCCTTTGAACTGAGTTACGATGAGGCTCAAGGGCCTTGTCATTATTGAACAACAAGAGAAAACCCTAAACAACCAAAACCATAACTCGAGGGGATGTAACACCAAGAGTTTATGGGTCCCGTTGGGGTTAGTTGGGCAACCAACTTCCCGGGGTCATAACTTGGTCATATTATCTCTGTTTGACACGTATGATACCTCATTGAAAAGATCTCTCTAAGGACTACATCTTCCAACATAATTTTCTATTTTCCAAAAAAAATGTCGTTTAGGGCATCAAAACAGTTCCGGAAGTTCACGACCTGAAAAAATACCAAAAATAGTAAACTATGCTACAATTAAGGAAACTGAAAAACTGAAGGAAACAATGGTGAGGGTCCAAGTGGAATAGGAGGGTGGCCACCAATATCCACCTAGATCAATTAGGGAGTTGTAGGACTTAAAGTTGGCATAGTTGACAATGAATGACTATGTCAATTGATTTATAGAATTGTTGTGCTATGTGCCATATATAAGGGATGAGGAAGTGAAAATTTAGCGCTTTCTTAGCAAACTACCTCAAACCTACCAACATTAAATAGAGTTTGATGAGCCAAATATTGTGGATGATATAATAATAAATGTGAAGTATTGTTATGAGAAATCTAGGCATTGTCTGAGCTATAGAAGCATTGGAAGAAGAAATTAAAAATTGGATTGCAGGAGAAACGATTTAAATCAAAACAACACAAGAATTTTGGAAAGGGTATAAAGATTAGTTACCTAGCCAAGAGAAAATTCTAGTAGAACTACCTTATGCACAGTGGGAATAACCTGACAGAAACCATGGAAGGAAATATAGGGGATCAAAAAAATGGATCCTTGAAATTTTGAGGTTGTGGAAAAGAGCATCTGTTTCGAGACTATCCCCACAAGTAAGATGACCAAAAGAGGAAGGTTATCAAGTGCAATAAGATAATATAGTCAATGTTGTTGCATGAGTGATACCTTTAATTTACGTAGCTGTGGAGAACCACTAGGAATTCTTGGTCGAAGTAATATGTATAATCTTTCAACAGTCCATTTATATTTTTATTGACCATAGAACTAACCTTAGTTATGTTGCACCCTTAGTTTTTAATGCTTTTTTCCTTCAAAAAGTAAGCATAAGAAATTATGGTTGGTTCAGGTAGCTTTAGGGACAAGAAGGAAGGTGACTAAGTTAGTGGAGGCATGCCCAATTGAAATGAATAGGTTAAATATGTCGGAAATATTGAATATATTTATCCTAGGTTCATATGATGTCTTTATTGGCATGGATTAACTAGAAACGCATTGGGTCAAGATGAAATACTAAAAAAAGACCTTAGAATGTGTGGAAGACAATAGGAATCTTAGGACCCTTAAGGACATATTGAAACTTGTGGTTATAAGGAAGATATCAACAATGTAGTTGAAGAAATTACATAGGAAAGTATGCCATGAATATGCTATTCAAGTGTTAGAATCAATAGACAATGAAGAGATAAGGCTTGAATATTATCATGTATTGCAAAAATTATAAGATGTATTCCTAGAAGAGATATTGGGATTTCACCCTAAGAAAGGTACATATGGATTTCTCAGCAAATCTCATGCTAGGAGTAGTACCAATATCTCGCGTATCGTGACTTTACTAATAGGTAGAAAAAGTTGAGCATCGGTTTGCAACGCTCACTCCTGCAACCAAACCCTAGACATAGTGCTCCATGAACACCCTCGGGGGGGGGATCGACCCCCCAGCCTTCGGCCCCTTCGTCTTCGGCAGCCTCCCTCCTGAGCCCACCTTTACCTCATTAGCCTCCTGATCTAGGGACAGAGGCAAAGCTCTGGCGGAAAACTATACCTCGAAAGCCAATGGACCTACGACTGAGAGAAGCGTCCCAAACCAAAGCGGAGCAACAAGATCATCCCCCTGCAAACCGATATCAAAGGAAACTCCCTCATTAATCATCGAAGACCCATGGATCGAAGAATATAGATATCACATGAGCAAACACGCCCTAATCTGTCGCTTCATGGGAGTGAGACTCAACGAAAAAAGCTCTCTGCTGGTGGATAAACTAGAAATGGAAGCCCAAAGGGAACTATGAACTATAGTTAGGAGCAAGGAATTTTTTCACGGTCATCTTCACCCACAGGGAAGATAGAGATCGCACTTTCGAAGAGGCCCATACTTCTACAACTCGACAGGACGCTACATAACGTATTGGAAGCCCAACTTTGTTCCAGAACAGGAAGACTTCAAAAAAGTTCCAGTCTAGCTCAGACTATACTCCTTGCCGGTGGATTATTGGAATAAGCGGATCCTGGAAGACATCGGGAACAAGCTGGGTGTCTTCATCAAAACTTCAGATCTCACATCTCAAGGTAAATACACTGCCTGCGCTAGAATCTGTGTTTATATGGATGTCTCAAGACCTCTCCCAGGTCATAGTTCTCTGATCCACAAAGGAATTCAGTGGAAGCAGTCCATCGACTATGAAAATATTCCTTTTAGATGCAGGAAATGCCGACAGCATGGACATCTTAGTCATGGGTGCCCCCTAAATCAACCCCCACCTCAACCCCAAGCAGACAAGGCGGACAACCCATCCCTAGATTACATCCCTGTTACCAGGAAAAGCAAAAAGTAGAAAAGGAAAAATCCTATGAAACACCCCTCCAACTCAATCCCCACCCAACAAAATAGCTTTGAAGTTCTAGGCAACCTTGATCCATTTGAAAACCCTCTGAAATCCCACGACCCCTCGAATCAAGATCCACCCAGGCAGCCTCAACCATCTAACCCCTCAACCACCTCCATCCCAAGCTCAAACCATCCCCAAACCGGGGAACAACCTCAAAGCTTGCAGCCCAACTCTGACAATAGTGATACAAGCCTCGATCCTCGGCATACCCCTCCCTACACAGAAATCTAGCCAAATCAGATTCCCTCAACTGCTCCTATCAATCCCCTGGAAGAAATCCTGGGTGACTTGGATCTCCAGGAGGTCACCGAGCAATGGTCCAAACAGGGCGTGAATGCCATTCCCCAGGAACACTTCGAGAAAATCGAAATGGCATACCTGCATTTAGAATATCCGAATCAGAATGCATCCAAAAAGTAATGGGGAGATAGCAGCCAAATAGGCATCCGAGCAAACCTAGACCTAGACCAATACAAGCCGAAAGGTCCAGGAAAAAAACGGGGGAGAAAATCGACAAAGCAACAAATACAAGAACTCGGTAGGCACCTAATCAATGAAGGAAAAGTGAGGGCTCTGGTCCTATCCACACCAAAAATTTCTCAATGAAGATAACAACATGGAATATCAAAGGGCTAAATGGCACCTCCAAAAGACAAATCCTTAAAAACCGTCTTTTTTCACAATCTCTAGACCTGGTCTTACTACAAGAATACAAATGCTCAGCCAATGGCATAGAAATACTCAAGAAACTATTTGCAAAAGGCTTTCAATGCACAAGCACAAAAGCCATTGGGCAAGCAGGAGGGCTCCTAATGTTTTGGAACAAAACAAGTTTTTTTTGCAGAACGCTCTGTCCACTAAGCATTCGCTATCAGTCATCTTCAACATGACAGACTCACAACAAACAATATGCATCACTAATGTGTATGGACCTCATCGAATTCAGGAGAAGTTCAAGATGCTGGAAGACTTGAACAAAATCAGATAACACCATGGTGCCAACCACTGGATCCTAGGTGGCAATTTCAACATGATCACCAACCTAGCAGAGAAGAAAAGAGGCCTAAGAAGATTGGATAAAGATGCGGAAGCTTTCAGTACCTTCATAGCAGCATCTAAACTCATTGATGTTCCCACAGGCAATGGTATACACACATGGAACAATAAGCAAGGGGGAAATAGACAAGTTGCATCAAGGCTTTATAGGTTCCTCATATCGGAATCCATCATGCTCCAGAATCTAGACATGGGAGCCAACATTCTGCCCATTGGGGGATTAGATCACTGGCCAATACAACTACACTTCACCAATATGATAAAGCCCCAAAACCAGCCTTTTAGGTTCGAAAGCTTATGGATAGATCACCCAACCTTCATGCAAAATATTCAAAGTTGGTGGACCCAAATCTCTATAAAGAGCGACAACATTATGTACATCTTTCAACAAAAGCTCAAGAGCATTAAGACCAAGCTCAAATGATGGAACAAAAACACATTTGGTAACATTTTTCAAGCCAAAAAAGAGCTCGAGGAAAAAATGGTGGGCCTCCAACAACCAATGATCAAGGACGGGCCTAATGAGGACATGTTAGCTCAGGAATCAAACCTCCAAAAGCAATGGGAAGACAGGCTAAGACAAGAAGAGCTGCCATGGAAACAAAAATTGTGGGTGCAGTGGCTAAAGCATGGGGAACGAAACACAAGATTCTTCCATAAATCAACCATTCATCACAGAGCCAACAACCGTATTCTATCCCTCAAAAAAGATGATGGTGCTAAGGTCTCAACCAGAGAGCAAATAGGATTCGAACTAAATTTATACTTCCGGTCACTGCTCTCTGAGCCCAATCAAGATAGAACCCAAGATATCAACAAAATCATTAGTGTTATTCCCCCCTTACTAACGGAGGAGCAAAACTCCCTTCTCTTAAGAGAGTTCACTGAGTAGGAGATTCAAGAAGTCGTCTTCACCATGGCCTCTGACAAAGCCCCTGGACCAGATGGCTTTACAATTGAATTCTTCAAAGCTTGCTAGCACATCATCAAAGCAGACCTTTTCAAGCTGATAAAGAACTTCCACAGAACCAAGAGAGTGATGTCGGCCATCAATGCTACCTTCCTCACCCTCATCCCCAAATCTGATCATGCTGACTCCCCCAACAAATTCAGACCTATAGCCCTTTGCAACGTCATCTATAAAATCCTCTCAAAATTGATGGCCAAGAGACTTAAACCCATCCTTCCCTCAATTATTTCTCATGAACAGTCTGGATATTTTGAAGGAAGACAGATAACTGACAAGATCATTCTCAACCAGGAGGTGTTGCATTCTATCAAAACTCAAAAGATCTCGGGCATGCTCATTCAACTTGACCTCTCCAAGGCCTTTGACAAAATCAGTTGGACATACATCAGAGAAATCCTTCAGGATTTCGGCTTCAGTCAGATTTGGATAAAATGGATAATGGAAATGGTTTCAGGAGCATTCTTCTCAATCATGTTGAACAGAGGCCCCTTACAACCATTCCTCCCATCTAGAGGCATACGGCAAGGAGATCCTTTGTCACCTTTTCTCTTTGTCATCATGGCAGAGGGCCTCGGAAGATCCCTATCCCAAACGGTCCAAACAAATCAGCTCAAAGGCATCAAAGTTGCACATCAAGGACCCACAGTAATTTACCAGCAATTTTTCAATGACACAATGCTTATGGGAACCCCCACAGTAAAGGAAGCTCGAACCTTCAACAAGGTACTAAGTACTTTCACGGAAGCCTCAGGTATGGAGATCAATCTTACAAAATCCAAATTATTTTTCTTCAACACTTCTATTCATGTGCAGAGAAATCTCAGAAAAATTCTCAAGGTTCAGAGGAACTCCCTTCCAACCAAATACCTCGGCATCCCACTTTCAGAATACGCCCCCAAAGCCGTAAATTGGGAAGATCTCCTCAACAAAATGAAGGCCAGATTAAGCAACTGGACTCATCGAGCCCTGAACATGGCCAGCAGACTGGTACTAGTCAAATCAGTTCTTCAAACAATGTCGGCCTACATGCTCTCAAACCTTGCAATACCCAAATCAGTCTACAAATCCATTCGGAACATCTAGCGGTCCTTCCTCTGGAATGGAAATTCAAAGAAGCACAAATTGGCCCTCCTCAAGTGGACAGACATATGCAAACCAAAGCTGGTAGGAGGACTGGGCCTAAGAGATCCTAAAATCTTAAGCAAGGCTATTGCAGAAAAAATATGGTAGAGATGGGTGGAGAATCCTAATTCCCTATGGGGTACCTTGTGGAAAGCAAAGTACACAAAGCAAATACAGGACAAAGACCTCATCAGGCTCACTGGCAGCACTCAAGGCTCTCCCCTCTGGAACAAAGTATGGGAGAATCGACACATTGTTTAGCAGCATTGCTTTTGGGAAGTGCACCAAGGCAACACTGCCCTCTTCTGGGAGGATGCTTGGCAGCAACTCCCTCCTCTGGACCACCCAGCTTGGACTACACTCAAAAATGACATGCAAGAGGCAGGGCTAAAAAAGGTAGTAGATTATTGGCAACCCCAAACAGTGACCACCACTTGGAAAAAATGGCTAACCCAAGATCAATGGTCAACACAAGACCACAACAAAAATATAGAACAACTCCTACAACAGCTATAACAACGCAGGATCCTCACCTCAACCAGAGAAGACATCCTGCATTGGGGAAACAATTCGAAAGGTGCTTTCAATCTAAAAGAAGCCTACAGAATCATCGCTGCTACACCTGACTGGCAACCGGACCCCAGATGGCATGCCCTTTGGACCAGAGGCACTTGGCCCAAAATAAACCTGTTCTCTTGGCTGGTCATGCACAACAGAGCGCTCACCTGGAACAATCTACAGCGACGGGGCTTCATCGGACCCTCTAGATGCGCCCTCTGTGTTATAGCTCCAAATCTCACTATTATGGTTTGTGATGCTGCACTCATGGCCTAGGGCAACCCCTCCTTCCAGACCTGGTCCCAAATTTAAAAAACAATGTTTTATTCCCTGTACGCGATATTTCCCTGAGTTAAATGCATGTATATGCGGGTCTGCATATACCCAACCCACATATATGTATTAAAACACTTAAAAAAATATAAAACTCCTTATTTTCAGCCAGAGATCACAGGTTTTACCTCCTGATCGCTTTTTAGTGCCCGTGGCCCAACTCTTCCCAACCAACTCCTAACTAAAAAACTACTTTGGGATTGGTATAAAAAGACATCAAAGGGAAGGCCTAAGGGAGGAGAGAAGAGAAAGAAAGGTTTCTATACTGAGATTTTTCCCTGACCAGGTCTGAAGACACTTGTGCCTTCTGCACTTCCCCCATTTGTACAGGAAACCCTTGTTTCCTTGTGATTTGATGTTCATCCACTAGTTATGGCATCATGGAGTGAGTCTTGGAAGGATATATGCTAGAGGCTTGAGGTTGGACGGATTCAGAAGGAAGCTTTGCTTGGAGCCTGCGAAAGGTTACTTAGGTGATATTACTTCTTTTGTATATTCTATTTTTCTATAATAAAGAAACACGTCTTGGTTCCCGATATGCTTCTTCTTTATGTTTATGATGTTCATGTTTGAATTTCATGTATGAATGGTTGTTTAAACTTCATAACTAACTTCCTTATTTTATAACATAAAGATGATTTTTGTATAAGTCTTTGTCCATATACTGCTGCATTCTTTGGAATTGTTTATTTTGCAGGACAAAGGAGTGAAAGGGACTTGAAGAAGGGTTTGGACCCTTGAGGAACTCCTCGAACGTAGGACCTGAGGTACGCCCTTCTTACTTTAGAATTTGCTTATTATACCGCAATGGATGTGTGAATGTGTGTTTCTCTGTTTAGACAACTTTCAGTTTGCTAGGATTTCCACCCAAAAGCCCTAGGGGAGCAAATCCCTCAACAGAATTGGTGACTCTGCTGGGGAAAACACTCTTGTTGTTCCTAGTTTGGGTGTTTTTCAAGCCAATCAGGGCTCAGTTGCTTGTTGGTTTGCTGTTACTGTCTGGTCTGTTCTTGACTTCTGAGTTTTGCCAGTTCCTTTAGTTTGTTTTTTATTTTTCTTGAAATCTTTCATATACGTTGTTTTCCTTAGTTACAGAAGCGTATAAACACTTGTTTCCTGAAGTAAACCCGCGTATACGCAGGTTTCCTCAAGTACAGTCGTGTATACACGCAATCTACACTTAATCACAGTCGCGTATATCTTGCAACTTTCAAGATTTATAAATTTTTGTGTCTCAGAAGTTTGTCTGGTGTTTTGAGTCAGTTTGAAACAGCCATTTTTGTCAGTATAAGTTGTCTGTGTTACAGCAAGCGTCTTACTCCGATTTCTCTCTGATTATAAGGAGTATTGGTCTTGTTTTGTGTTTGCAAGTGTCATCATCTTTTTGCTAAAAGCACACAAGATTTCTTGATTGGAATCTTGGCTGCTCCAATTTATCATAGCAGAAAGATTGTTATCAATCTTTGTGTTGAATTTTGCTTTTGGTGACTCTTTTTTGTTTGCTTGACAAAACCGCTTTTTATGACCATTTACTTCTTTGCTTCATCAAAGTTGTCAATTGATTATTTCTTGAAATTGTCTTTTTGATCTTTGTTGGTATTTGTTACCAAAGCTTTCATTGCTGCTTTCGGTTGTTAAAAAGCATTTTAACACATTTGTTTTTGTTGAGTTTTCATTCATTGTATGGTGTCAACTTGCAAAAGTGTTTTTTGCTTATTGTTTCGATCGCAAAGTTTCAGTTTTTGTTGAGAGCATTTTCAAAAAGACTTTTTTGTTGCTACTTTGAAGAGAACTTTTTGAAAAGTTTTGTTTTGCTTTCTTGAACTTGCTTTTCATTTGGTTTCCTTTTGGTGAGTGAAAGTGCTTTATGTTTATCTTGAGTTTTGTTTTTAGTATTTAGATGAAATGAATGGCAGCACCTCATGTTCCATCTAGATATTGTAAGTGGCAAAAGAAAATTTGATAAGCAAAGAAACTTTCATTTCTTGTTTTAGAGTTGTTTTCAATCTTGCATCAAGCATATAGTTGTTGCATTAGGATAGATTTTCATCTCTTTAGGCATAAATAGTTTTGTTAACTTTTGAGTGTGAAGTGTGAATTAAAGAAAAGAAAAGAAAAGTTTGTTTCATTAGAAGTTTCCATTCGAACCCTGTAGAAATTACTCTTCATCGAAAAACAATGACAACGTGCACATGCATATAGTTAGGTTTTATTAATTTCTTTTGCGTCGAAAAAACACCACTAGTTTCACTTCCATCATCCTTTGACTTAAAGAACAACCCTTAAAATCAAGCGCTAACTAAAATCAACTAGAATTTTTTTTTAAGTTAAATACACCAACAAGTTTTAGGATTTTAGGGCCTTGGAATAGGCGAGTGGAGAGTTAACTCTCCAAGGCCACATTAAAACGTCAAAACATAGGAGTCTGAATAAAGAGAGAAGAATCCAATAGCGTTAGGAAGACCAGGAAAGCTCCGGATCTGGGAGTTAAGCGCGAGGGTCTGTGAAGACAGGGAAGAGAGATACCCCCTCTCCTACTTGTCCGAAATTACCTCAAGACCGTTCCGCCTGGCTTCTGTGACGAGTTGGTATCCTTAGTTGCCACTCCTAGGGAACTACATAGGTGGCTGCGGAGGGGAATCCCGTGGCACCTGAGGTCGACGTTGTATCACTCTCAATAGTGCTACTGGAGGGCACCCTTGCGAAGCTTGGGGGCTTGCACCGGCGCAGGCTGTTGTTAGGAGGTCAGCGTAACTTCCTTTGTTACCTTCGCTGATAGGCCTGGGCCCTCATCATCCCAGACTATCTTCGGGAGGCCCCTTATTTTTCACTTTCTCGTATTTTGGTGTCTAGTCCTTATCACATGGAGCGGAAATACTTGGAATTTGTTTGACTGGTTGTATCTTTAGGGACTTTATAGTAGGTGCTTTGTGCTCTTAGTTGGCCTAGCTTTAAATTTTTTGAGTCTTTAGTTAGATTTTAAACAAGAAATTCAAAGTGGCTGACCGATCTCCTAGACGGTCTCGAAGACTTTGTGGTCTTTCACCACCGAGTTTAGAGCCTTCTCTGAGAAGGCGCAAAGGTAATAATACCGGTGGGTTTCGTCCCACTACAATTGACGCATCGGGGATTGATCCTCCTCTCAGGGGCATTAGTATTGAAGCAAGGCCTGGTACTTCCGTGGAACAAGAGAGGAACACTCCAGTTCTTTCTCGAGTTTGCTTACAAGTGGAGGATAATATTGAGGTAGAAGAACTTTCAGAGTCGTTAGCGGCTCCGAATTCTCCCCTACCATCCAGTCATCCACACGTATTGCAATACGTCGGGACTCTGACGCATAGACCGTCAAGTCCAGGTTACGCTACGCGCTTACCTTCGATGACCACTACTGGAAGCATGGCTTCTACAAGTGCTACGACTGTATGGACTCCTATATCTGTACAAGGGGGAGGAACTATTTCCATCCCTTCCGTCTCTTTATTTGGATCTTTTTCTAGCACGTCTTTTGTTGAGTCTACCTCCATTCCGTCCACGAGTGGAAGTTCCTAAACCAATGCTTTTGGTTCTGGATTCTTCCCATTTGGCACCCATTCACAGGGCATTCCTTCAGCTCCGTTCGGGGCCGCCACATCCATGATGAGTGGATCGGCTTCGTTCCAAGGTTTTCCATTCGGAAGTGGTCATATACCACATTCTAACCCTACGATAGGATCCATGTCTTTTTCTTTTGTAGGACAAAGCAGCAATCCTTTCCAAGGTTGGAATAACCCTGGGCTTAGTAGTGTCAGAACTGGGAATCCATTTTTCGGCCACCATGGGAATAGGCCATATACCACGGTTAGTTAATTCCAAAGTATTCCTCCCCTAGCTTCGGCTTGGAATCCATATCAGGGGTTATCAACTCCTTACAATCCTTTAGGAGGAAACTTTGCTGGGTATGGTGGATATACGGTTGGAGTTGGTAAAACTCTGAGTTTTGCTAGGTCACAAGGCTTGCCTTTTGGCTCAGCGGGTTCTACTAGTTACTTCGGGCAGCCTGGTGCGTTCCAAAATCTAGGCCAATCTTTTCAGAGCTTCGGGAGTGCCACCTAGTCAGGGTGGAATCCCCAAGCTCCTCCTAGACTTCCGTTTCTGGCAACGTTGAACTTGCCAAACCTCACTAAGTTAACTAACGACCCAATCAAGTATAATCCGGCCTGGCCTCCGGTCCCAACTAAACTCCCTTCGGATATTCCAAAATTCGAAGGGAAGAGTGGTGAGGACCCGGGCGACCATGTAACCACGTTCCACTTATGGTGCTCATCGAACTCCCTGATCGATGACTTGGTTAGGTTGAGATTATTTCAATGCACCTTGACTGGTAACACGGCTAAATGGTATATAGAGTTTCTTGGGGGCAGCTTTACATCATTCGCTGACTTAGCTAATATTTTCTTGAACCATTTTCAGTTGCCCGTCCGGTATGATGCCGGAACCGAACTACTGGCCACTTTTCGTCAGGATAGGGCAACTCACATTTCTGATCATATTCAGGAACGGAGATGGAGAAAGAGGCTCATTAAAGCCAAAATCCCTTTGGAGTACCGTCTTGAGTGGTTCTTGAAGTCTTTGATACCTGAGATCTCCAAGGATGTCTCCATGTCTGGGGTCTATTCTGAGGAGAAAGCCATTTTTAGGGCCCAACAATTAGAACTGATCTACTCTCAGTCTGGGATCCTACAAAAGTACTTGCTAGATGCTCCTGGGTTTAAGGTTGACGTGGATAAGCCAAAGCCAGGTCCCCACGCGGATGGTATTGTTGGGTCGGTAGACACGAATACGGTGAACTTGTTGAATCAATTGCAGCAGTTGTCTTTACAAACTACTTCTAACAACCAAGTCACATCGTCTAACCCTTTCACTTCCCAAACTTCTTCGATTAATGCCGTCCAATCTGATAACCCCAAAGGAAATCAAAATTCCAATGGGAAAAAGAAAGGACGAGGTAAGAAAAAGAACCAGGATGGGAAGCCTGATGCAAATAAATCCGACAATAATGCTGGTGGAGGTATAAATGAGTCGAAAAAGAAAGTCAAGTTTCCATGCAAGTTGTGCAGCGGAGACCATTTAACTCATCTTTTCCCCAAGATTGAAGATGCTCAACACTTGTTAGGACAGCAAGGGACTTCTAGTTCCCAAGTTGTGTTAACCAACCCTTTCCCCCAAGGGCAGCAATTTCTTGTTGGCACGAGTTCAAACCCTGGAACCTCCACAGGGGGAAACCAAGAAGGGGACAAGTCATCAAATGTTTTCATGATGGGTTCTCATGCTAATGTGGCCACACGGTCACGCGATTATGGTGAAGCCGAAACTTCCAAGGACAAGGTTGTTCCCAGAAGTACTGACCTTCACATCAAGCGACCCCCTGTTGAGACTATACCACGGATGCTGAAAGGTTTCGCTAAACGCGTGACTATTAATCCTAATATTAGGGCAGCCCAGAATTACTCCATTGTGGAGGATCTAGCTCAAAGTCCATGTGCTATGTCCTCTTTAGAGGTTCTCCAGTCGTTTCCTGCTCAAAGAAGTGCCTTGCTATCGGCAATGGGGGCAGTGGATCCAAGTAATTCCTTAGCTCTCACTTTTGATATGAATAATGTCAAAAAGAGACTTCCTCATCACATGGATTTCCAGATAAAGTCTACCTACCAGAAAATGAATATTTTTCGGACAGTTATAGATGAGGGAGCTTCCACGTGCATCATGTCTATGTCATGTTGGAAGGCCATTGGATCACCGTCAGTTGTTCCTTCATCCACCCTCTTGACAGTGTTTGATGGTCATTCTCATAGGCCATACGGGATTATCCCGGCCTTTCCTATATGTGTTCGAGGGAAGGTCGTTAATATTTAGGTAGAAGTCGTAGATGCTAACCTAGACTATAATCTCCTCTTAGGAAGGAACTGGGTATACGAAATGGACGATGTTGTTTCAACTCTGTTTCATGTCATTTGCTTTCCTCATGAAGGGAAAATCGTTAAGGTTGATCAATTGGACTACTCTCCAGTCGATCCTCGAGCGACTTCAGACTCTACTATTCCCTTAGTAGATAACCCCCGTTCGCCTACTGAGAATTTAGGAGTCAGGATGTACTCTTCATTAATGGGTACGTTTGATCTTCCCCCTCCTACGGCTAGAATAGATACAATTTCATCCTCTAGGGACCCTTTATGGAGAGAGTTTGTTCAAACTCCTTATTCTTCAGATCCTGGAACCTTAGCTTCATCTGTGACCACATCAGATGACGATAAGGTAGGTGGAATAGAATCTTTTATGTCTGTAGTAGAACCTAGATGTGAATCTATCTATAGCTCTACAGACAACCATTCTACTCCTTCCTCTGGGAAAGAGATAGATGGTGATGTGGCTCGTTCTCGGACCCTTGATTCCACTTATGCATCGGATTGCTCGGACATTGTTTTTCCATCGGATGAAGCAATATTCAAAGCAATGATGGCTATAGATCGACCTTTGGAAAATTTACATCATCCGTCATATTTTTATTCCCCTGTGCATGAAGTCGAATCTTGGTCCCCTAGTCCAACTAGCGATGTTTGTATGGTCCCTTTGGCTCCAACACAGTTATTTGCCAAAGGAAGTATATTGATTGGTTCAATCATAGTACCTATAAACATCCCTAGGAAAAAGTTGGCGGAGCCCCCTGACGGGCTCTACCTCAGGAAGTACTTTGCTTAGTTTTGGCCAAGCAATGGCTTCTTTGTATATTATGTATATTTGTACATATATCATCGAGAGTTTTGTGATGTCAACACTTTTTGGTTTGTTGTTGCAGGTGTTGATGGATGACTTGGTCTATTTTGGGTTCCCCGATGGTGCTAGCCGGCACACTCGGAATCTCGCTTCCGCAGCTTGGGTACTTTATTATCCAACTAGTCAATTGATGGTATCAAGAGGCGTATGCATTGGTCCTACTTCGAATAATATGGCTGAGTATACTGCCGTTATTAATTTACTATCCGAGGCAATCTCTCATGAGATCGACTCGTTGGTTGTTTATCCCGATTCTCAATTGATAGTGTCCCAATTAAATAACATTTATCGGGTAAGGGATCCATGTTTATACCGCCAGTATTTAAGAGTGAGGTTGTTGCAAAGATCATTTGTTTATATTAATTATTTGCACAGTCCAAGATCTCATAATTGGTTAGCTGATTCTATCGCTAATTAAGCATTAGACTGGCACATCAATCATTCATCATAATAAAATCAAAGCATCAAAAATTCAAACTGTATATATATATATATATATATATATATCATCATCATAATAGTATCTCGAGTGTACATATGTTGTCCAAAAATATACAAAATTGGGACTCAAATGCCCATAATCATTTCCGGCATATCAAATGCCCCGGCTCAGGATGAGCGGCCAAGTAGGTAACTATCGCATTGGCTACACGCCGAAAAGTGTGAACCCAGTCACGTGGCATGCCAACCACATGATGCTGCATATCCTCAGTAAGGTCCTCTATAGCAGCCATCGGTACTCGACAGCTCAGTCTCGTCAGGTGCCACTGGACGTTGTGTAGAGTCCGTTATGTCTCAGCAGCCACCTCTTTGGCTCCTCGACCGCGTCGTCTGTGCCGTGGGAGTCCATCTGGTCGCATTGGCCCAATGTCTGGATCATGATCATTATATTAGTCATTTGAATCTCATCAAAAAATATTTTTCAAAATGCATCATTATATTCGGAAAAATCCAAAAAAAAAAAAAAATCAAAAAATCAAAAAATCCTTACCGATCTCGCCCCATGCTGCGTTTGGTGGTAATGCTAGGTCATGATCTCCTCGAAAGTCCAGCCTAGTGTAGGGGTAATCGTCCACGGCGATGATCTGCTGATCCCACTAGGTGAAGAACTCATTGTCGAAAGCATTCCTAGGAACCTCCCCACCCCCAGGCGTTTCATCAGATCAGCCCACCGGCCCATGCGTGGATCGTGTGGGGTGCTGATGGAAACTGCTACCCTGGGGTGGAGTGCGGGAATCCTCTCGAAGAAGAAGGTGCACAAGATAGTCCCGTAGCTGAAGTTTTTGGTCTGTCCCCTCTTAATAGAAGTGAGCTCTTCATGCTGGCCAGAAGAGGAGTACACCGGTCAAACACTGTAGTAACACAATCCACTGCCACGCTCATGGTGAGCCGTGATGCCTGATGCAGAGAGGATGATCCATTCACTCGAGCTATGGTGAACTGGATAATCCTTAGCGATAAACTCGCTACGTGTGCAATAGAGATCTGGCTCCCAACTTTCTTGGGATGTCCTGGGCAGTATATCTGTACATAATCCTCTATAGTGAGGCTGCTCCGTGTCCTGCCTCGGGCCTGTACTACCTCTCCCCTTCGGGAAAGGCTCGTGATAAAGTAAATATCCTCCACTTCTACTCTGAGTGGCATCTGATCAATCATGAAGGCTTCCTCCTCGACATCCCAATAGTCGATGAGCATTTCAAGCAGTCGCACATTGGCTTTCATGTTCGGCAGTTTGAAAAATTTGAGCAAGCCACATCCCTGTAAAGCATCCAAGGCTTCAGGATCATTCATAACTTCATTATCAACCGTTGCATGTTCTCTTTCACGCCATGTGATCGGCATCCTGAGAAAAAATTGGGTTTCAACCGTTAGTTTTTTATTAAAATTGACTCACGGCGTATACGCGGGTTACTGTATACACAGTCGCGTATAGGGCTCGTGTGTACGTGGGTTTCATATTATCAACCCGCGTATACGCTGCGGTGAAATTTTGAACAATAGTTCAACGATGAAACATCAATGGAAAATCCTAAAACTTGTCACAATGAATTGCAAGCTAAATGTAAGGGTTACCTAGAAGATTTTGAAGGATTTGAACGGTCGAATTTGGCACATGAGAAATTTTCTCCTTTTGCTCCAAATGTTTGCTCTCCAATTCAATTGGTAACAATGGTGAGTCCAAAATCCTTTTTATAAGTTTTGAAAATGCAATTTTTTTTCAAAATTTCATTTTGTTTGGTCTCATGTGACTTTTAACTTGGGAGCTTGGAGTGTCGAGAATGGTTTTCTTTTCAGGACATTTTTGACTTTTTCGAGACGGTTCCGTGACTACTGACCCGTCATGGCAGGTATCGTTTTTTCACTGGCATATAGGTTAGGGATATCATTTTTCCATTGCATCATGCATACTAGCCTCCATCTGTCGATACATCTGCCATAGGGTTGATCCCATCGTGTTATGGTTCGTAAGCCATCTTCACTCGCTGATTTTTAAAATCATGACACGATGGTAGAGCTATCCTTTACATGGGCATCGTAGTTAGCACCTCACTGACATTTGTTGCCCATGCTGCTTCAATTTGAGTAGGTTCGGGAGTCCTCTGTAGTCCCGCCATGACTTATGCGTTGAAGACTCGTTCCTCTTAGCTTCTTCGCTTTGTTCTGGCCTTATACCCTAGAGGCTCCTTTGTGTTGAGTTGTACTACTGCATTGCATGTTGACCGTTTGCACCTTTTGGCCTAGAGCTGGCTTCACTTGGACTTGTGTTTAAGCCAACTTTTCACCATGACGACTGCAAAATCAACCTTGCATACCTTTGACTTCTGCAACTTGACACACCTTGACCCGTGGAAGGAACACACCTTTGAGTGTCACTGACAAGTTTTTGCCTCCCTGCATTAAGCATAGGAATGTTCCATTCCCAGGAACTAGATCATCTGTTTCATCGACACTTGTTCTTTCCACTATACCATAGCATTCTTTTATTCTTTTTCAAGCTTAATAGAAAAAGACAAAAAAATTAAATATTCCAAAAAGAGCGGGAACGGGACATTATTTCCATTTATTATTGGTAGCTAGAGTCAGTCATGTAGCCCTTGAACAAAGCACTCAAAACAAAGTCTCCTTCGTTTGAGCAGGATTTAGTTTGACTTAGGTACGCCTTAACCTTGTTATTGAGTCAGTTCTCCCCCGATTGGTTATCTCTTCCAATCATATGGAGAGTTCATTCGTGCCTCCTGCATGACGAACTTATACAGAGTCATCATATGCTACCATATAGTCACATTGAGTCGTGCTGTTGTTCAAGGGAAGTTAGCCTGAGTCAGCCTCTCTGCGGTGTCTCTTAACTCATTTTTTAGTCAGCCATCCTATTTGTCAGTGTCATGTCTGTTATCACATCAGTTATATTGGTCCTTTACTCGTGCCGGTTTGAGAAGGTCTCCATTGACTTCTTGCTGGTGGGTCTTGTCGTTATCGACGACGACATCTTGCTCTGAGGACAAACCTAGAGCTACACCTTGGCCCTATTTTCATTATTGATAGGTCACCTTGTGCTTAGCATCAACCAGTATCATGGGTCTTTGACTGAGTGGTTTCCCTTGTGTTCGACGTCAGCTTACATTATCACACATTGGGATTCGTGCAGTACCTTGGTTTCCATTTGACCCTATTGGTGGACACCTCGCCTCTGTGTCGGCTTTCATTATTGGTTGGTTCAGAGGGTTTCTGCCGTGTGCTAGCCACATCTTGTGTACGCCGAAAACGTACTTCGGTTGGGTTACTCATCTCTTCGTCGATGTCCTTCCCCATTTTGGCCTACGGGTTACACTCGCACTAGATTGATGAAGGATGCCTTAATTCCTTCCTTCTAGTGGATCTTTCCCTATCGACTCCGACTCATTGCTCTGGGGCAAAGATCTAGAGTCCATTTGGCAGTACCTTGGGGTTTGCAGTAATTAGTGCCAGATCCTTCGCTATCAACAGTGGGAAACCATCATTGTCTCCTGATCGTTAGATTCTTATAAGTGTTCGACTTCAGCTCATCTATTCGCACTTGTTGGATTGTACTAGGTACCTTGACGCTCATTATCATTATCATTGAGTAGTCTCGCGTTTGTTAACGGTATACATCAATGACCAGTAATCAAATGATTTCTCACATGGTTGACTTCAAATCATTTATTCCCATGGTGTAGAAATGTACCATGGCGGTCGGTGAAGACCTCAGGTTGTATCGGCATTCATTGGTTCACTTGACAGTTGTTCCTGTTGCTGCTAGTTGATACCACTCCACCTTATATGTTGCAGTCAGTCATGGCGACATTTTATATGTTGGCACCTGAGTTTGCAATGTAGTACCATCCTTTTCCATCATGTTCAGTTGGTACCTTTTCCATCATGTTCAGTCTTTGATATCAGTGATCCGTTGTATCTTTCAGCATCATTGACAGTTTTATATGTGATATTCAGACATGTATTTGTTCGATCATGATCAGATGATCCATTATGTATTTTCCAGCATTTATACTTGTATACTTAGTGGATCCGCTTGTACTTGATATGCAGACATGCTTTACTTTCTATGAGCATGGGTATGCCCGCCTTAGACGATGTTTCTTTCTGATATCCTTTTGTGGCTTGGCAGGCTGAATTCTGGTGAAGTACTCCTCGGTTTTTGGCATATTTCCTTTCCATGTACTTACTTAATATATTTCAGCCATCATGTACCCCTTCTGACCTCATATATTAGGGGGCATCTGTTATATCTCCAAATCTCACTATTATGGTTTGTGATGCTGCACTCATGGCCTAGGGCAACCCCTCCCTCCAGACCTGGTCCTAAATTTAAAAAACAGTGTTTTATTCCTTGTATGCAACATTGCCCTGAGTTAAACACATGTATACGCGGGTCTGCATATACCCAACCCGCGTATATGTATTAAAACACTTAAAAAAATATAAAACTCCTTATTTTCGGGCAGAGATCGCGGGTTTTACCTGTTGATCACCTGTTAGTGCCCGTGGCCCCACTGTTCCCAACCAACTCCTAACTAAAAAACTACTCTGGGAGTGGTATAAAAAGACATCAAAGGGAAGGCCTAAGAGAGAAGAGAAGAGAGAGAAAGGTTACTATACTGAGATTTTTCCCCTGACCAGGTCTGAAGACCCTTGTGCCTTCTGCACTTCCCCCATTTGTACAGGAAACCCTTGTTTCCTTGTGATTTGACGTTCATCCACTAGTTATGGCATCATGGAGTGAGTCTTGGAAGGAGATATGCTAGAGGCTTGAGGCGGGACGGATCCGGAAGGAAGCTGTGCTTGAAGCCTGTAAAAGGTTGCTCAGGTGATATTACTCCTTTTGTACTTTCTATTTGTCTATAATAAAGAAACACGTCTTGATTCCCGATATGCTTCTTCTTTATGTTTATGATGTTCATGTTTGAATTTCAT
>APFE031743480.1:67065-77215 GCA_000404065.3 Pinus taeda
CCTTTTGAACCTTAAGTGTTTGAGTCGTGTTGTGAGCCTGTGGGGTGTCACCCTTAGCGGTGAAATTTGGGCGACTGTACTGGGATGCTAACGCACGTTCCATGTTACGAGCTACCTTGCAAGCCTCCGTCCATGTGGGAGGGTGGTGCAGTAGGACGTGGGCTTTTATGGCTTCTTTAAGACCGCTGATAAAACATTTTGTGTAGAACACATCTGAGAGACCCCTAGTGCGGAAGGCTAAGGCTTCAAAGGCTGTAACATATTCATCCACTGTGCCAATCTGTCGGAGCTTAGTAAGACAGCCCAAAAAATAAGATTCCTGGTCAAAGCATTCTGTAAGAGCTTGTTTCAAGGTGGTCCAAGTCACAAAAGTTTCATTGCAACGTTGATGACATTCCCACCATTGCCACCTTTCATTGTCCAGGTACATGCTCCCCACCATAAGCTGAGTCTCATTATCTAAGATGTTATTCAGATTGAAATACTGCTCCATTTGTGCTATCCATGCTGCCGGGTGAGAACCATCAAATTTATGCATATCCAACATGGGAGGTCGTGGACGGGATTGTTGGTGGGGGCCCCAGAGGTGAAGAGAGTGGCTAGACTCACCCTCATTGTGTCCATTGCCAATATATGCCTCCTCGTGGGCTTCCTCCTTGCCCTTCAGGATTATGCTAGTTAGTCTGTCAAGCTAAATTTGGAGGGATTGCAAGGTTTGTTCAAGTTTGTCCATCCTCTCATTGGCCATAGCTTGAGCTCTAGTTTCTACCATGCACTGACCTGATGTTCTTGAAATTTGGGACCACCCAAAAAAACAAAATTCACTAAGAATTGAATGGTACCACCGTGCTCAGCTCATCGTCCTGATTCTGATGGGCTAGATTATGAAAACTCCTAACAGAGTTTTACTCCTTAGGAATACTGCAGTAACTGAATCCTCAAAATGTCAATGCTGCCAAAAGTCCTGCAAAAATCATGCCGCGGTATAGGAACCCCACACAACTACTCAGATTCAATGGATCTGAGAGATCTGAATGGCGGATCGGATAGCTCTGAGCGGCAGAACAGATTTCTGCTACAGATCTGATAGATCGGAATGGCTGGTTGGAACTGCGGGACTGATGTCTGCTACTGCTGCACCCCTTTACATGAGAAGATCTGACAGAGCTGATGCGTGATCCCAAGATAGAAAAGGGAACTATGGTCTCGAGAAGTGTTAGGTGCTACAGATTGCAATATACATAAGAGTCTAACAGTAGTACTCGGCCCAATGTTTCAGGCCTCTAACTAAGGAGGATCCACCGTACCCTTAGCCGTACAACCCAACTACCCTATCGTACGGGCGAGTAATCTCTTCGAGTGCTTTTCTCGGTGTACTGTAGCAGCAAGACGGCCAACGGTTTATCTATGGCGAGGTTGTAGGGGAGCTAAGGGGCTTCCAATATACCCAGAAGGGACTTGGAAGACAGTCCGTACGTGGTTCTGTCTAATGCGCTACTACTCGAAGGGGTACCCACAGGGGTTACAAGGGAGTCCAACAAGCGTGACCACCTTTTGTATTTCCTACATGCATGCCTCCCCAAATCTGCAGGTTTATGCGCTCAACGACAGATCTCGTGGTTTAAGGATGTCGGAACACGTCTCTAGCCAAAAAAAAAAATTGCTAAGAAATGGAGATCCCACCGGCCCTAGAAAGTTCTCTTATACCACTTGTTATGCTCTTAACTTGCAAAAAGATACCCAAAATCAAAATATGCGAAGAAAGATACCCAGAACACAGAATAGTGAGAGACAACAACAATTATTTTATTATTCAGAAAGCAATGTTCACTAGCCTCTTCGAGGGGGCAACCTCCAACGGAGGAGAGCTCGATACAAAAATAAGACACGATGCTCCTCGCAGGGAGTCTCTATCCTTTATATATGACTCATACATGCAATACCATGGATCAATACCATGGGTTTTATTAATACCATCTATCTAATACCATGGCCCATTTGCAACTAACTGTGGTCCCGTCATTGATTGTGGGTTAACCACTTACAATTATTAATATTGGCTTTATTGACTCTTTACTATGAATCGATCCCACTACATAAATAAGGGGGTTAGGGTGGGACCCTAACACATGTAGTCCTCATATTTTTATTATTGTGCCCCATAGAAGCCCACTATTGTTATTAATTTTCCCTTACATTATTATTTTTATGTCACCTCTGATTATATTATGATCCCTTAGACTCTATAATAGAAAGGAGGTCTTGTCATTTGAATCATCCAAGAATTTTTCATTTGTGTATTGTAAAGGAGTTTGCCCCCCTGAAGAGGCTAAATTCTAAGGCGTTTATCTATCTTTTCTATCTTTTTGTGAGTTGGTTTCATAACATTTGGTATCAGAGCTTTGGATTCTAGGGTTGCGCTGCTCCAAATAGGTCATCGTGGCATTTTTCCAATAACGTTTTTCTATGACGTTTCAGAAGCCAAAAAAACACCCATTTGAGATGAAAGCTCACTAAACCTCGGGACCGCATTTCAGATCTTATCTCACTATATTTTAGGATATATGATCTGAGTAAGTTAGGGTTTTTGCAAGCTCTAGAATTTCATCTAAAATAGGTCATCGTGGAATTTTCGCTATAACTTTTTTCTACGAAGTTTCAAAACATAAAATAAAAACCCATTTGAGAATAAATTTGTCTGGACCTTGGGTCCAAATGTAATCTCTTGTTTCACTATATTTTCAGAGATACCATCCAAGACATTTAGGGTTTCTATAGGCTTTCGAATTACATACCAAACAGGTGACCTGGGGAAAATAGTCATAACTATCTCTCTGAGCATCAGATTGAAATTTGATAAGAAGTTATAGAAATAGGACAGACTATAGTTTCGCATGTATATTTTTAGATCCGAAGGTCAAAACAGTGACACATGGCACTTCATACCAGTTCGCTCTTCTGAAAATTTCTATAATTAGGTCATCACAGGAGATTGGGAATAAATCTTTCTTCAGGAATCCAATTGCAATAAGACTTTGGATTTAGAAAGAGGACTCGGAGGGCTATTACAAACCCAAATTTCAAAGCTTAAAGATTCGAAAGTACAGAGTTACTGTCATTTCAAGATCGAGCTCCTAAAATCAAGAAATATTTTGATCTACATGTTGTACCACTGTTACAAAAGGTATGTATTACATCTTCATATTTAGAACAAGATCAATTTTTATGGTACAAAGGGATTTGTTCTTGTAAACCACTTGTGATGTGGTCAATTTTCACGGAGGAAATTATAGCACATTATGAGGATACAAAGAGAAACACCTTCTTTAGAGAAACACCACAACAATTGGAAGAAAAAAGAGCAAAAGGGCTTTGTTACAAAGTGGAAAGAAAAATTATGGCAACAAGGAATTCTACGGATGGAGAAATATTTTGATCTACATGGTGTACCACTATTACAAAAAGTATGTATTGCATCTTCATATTTTGAACAAGATCAATTTTTATGGTATAAAGAGCTTTGTTCTCGTAAACCACTTGTTACGTGGTCAATTTTCATGGAGGAAATTATAGCACATTATGAGGATACAAAGAGAAACACCTTCTTTAGAGAAAGGCCACAACAATTGGAAGAAAAAAGAGCAAAAGAGCTTTGTTACAAAGTGGAAAGAAAAATTATGGCAACAAGGAATTCTACCCCTCACAACTATAAACATGGAAGTGTTGTTTCTCCTAGCCTTCCACAACCTACAAGGGTTACACCACAACAATTGGAAGAAAAAAGAGAAAAAGGGCTTTGTTATAATTGTGATAGGAAATGCACTTAAGGTCATAAGTGTGCTAAGAAGAAATTATTTTACATAGATTATGAAGAGGAGGAAGAAAAGGATCAAGAAAAATCAAAAGAAGAGGATATACACCAGGAACCTACCCCAAAGAAAGAAGAAATGAATCCTACCATATCTTGTAAAGCATTGGCAAGAATTACCACTCCTCAACTCTCAAGATAGGACATATCAAAAATAAAATAGTTCAAGAAGTGAAAGATCACATCGAGAAAGCAGAAATGAATCCAACCATATCTTGTAATGCATTGGCCGGAATTACCACTCCTCAAACTATCAAGATAGAAGGACATATCAAGAAGAAAAAGGTTCAAGCAGTGAGAGATCACATTGGGAATCAACAACAAGTTCTCCAACTTTTAAAGGATAATGCCACTTTGGTGCAAAATCGAATGAAGCAACAGGTATATCAACATTGCAGTGAAAAACGTTTTGATGTAGGTGATTGGGTATTTTTACAGCTACATCTCAAGCAACATATTGATGAGAAGGAAACATTGGCAATACTACATGAACTTAAGAAATGGTGACCTTACCTATTGGGAAGACACTTCAAGGTAAAATTGGATCATGATAGTCTGAAATGCTTTTTAGAACAGAGATTGTCTTTAGAAGAAATAAAAAATGGGTCACAAATATGTTGGGTCATGATTTTGAAATCATCTACAAAAAAGGGAAGCAAAATGTTGTTGCGGATGCACTCTCAAGAAAGGATGAGGATGTGGAAGCATTGTTTTGTGTTATTTCTATTATCCAACCAGATTGGATAAACAAAGCAAGGGATGAATAGAAGAATGATGAAAAAGTGTCACCACTCATTCAAAAGTTGCAGAAGGTCCCAGTTCAAACAATATTTCCAGAACTTGACGAGGAAGGAAAAATCATATTAGAACCTAGAGAATTCATAGAAACAAGAACCCATAGCTACGAAATCGATCAATTTCAGAGTATCTCATCAAGGGGAAGAACTTACTCGCTGAAGATTCTACATGGGAGGACAAGAATTTTATACAGAAGCATCAAGAACTACTTAAGCATTGAGGACAACACTTTTTGAAGGAGAGGGTCATGTTAGGTCCTTATACTACTAGTGTAACCACTTATTGTTACTAGTAAAACCCCCTTATTATATTGTTGTTCCCATGTAGTCCCCATATTGTTATTATTGTGCCGCATAGAAGCCCACTATTGTTATTATTTTGCCCTTACATTATTATTGTTATGTCGACTCTGATTATATTATGACCCCTTAGGATCCTATATATATAAAGGAGGTTTTATCATTTGAATCATCCAAGAATTGTTCATTTTTGTAATGTAAAGGAGGTTGCCCCCTCGAAGAGGCTGAATTCTAAGGCGTTTATCTATATTTTCTATCTTTTTGTGAGTTGGTTTCATAACACTAACTAACTTTGTGGGTGCAACTATCTCACCAATAGCATTCAAATCATCATGTACCTATTTGACCCTGCCAAGATTATGAACTACACTTTCATCCTTTTTCATCCTGATGTTCTTCAATTGTTCTTTGAGTACCATATTCCTACTCTCATTGGTACTCTGATAGAGAGTGGTTAGAGTTGTCCACATCTGATATGCACATATGTTTCCTCTCACTTGAGGAACCACATGATCCTTCAGACTGTCCATCAAATTCCTTTTTTCCTTTGCATTATTTTTTGTGAATTCAGCAAGTTCATCTACAACAGTAGGAGGTGAAACCACTTGCTGCACTATGTCCCAAACTTTTGCCTCCTCAAACATTGTCTGAATTATGTCCTTCAAAATGGCATAGTTGGATATGCCATCTGGTTTGTCATCTATCCTTAAGAACATGACCATGACTGCAATCCAAAATTACAAAACCAAGAAAATGGAGAAATGAACTTTCTAGCACACATTGTTGTCCTAAAATATCATTTTATTGTCCAAAAATTCAGTTTGTTGTCCAAACCATTATTTGTTGTATCAAACTACTATGTGTTGTTCAAACTGCAATTTTCAATCTATAGCTCTGATACCATGTTGAAATTTGATGACTAAAAAAAGTTTCCAACAATCCCAACCCGGTTTTAATTTCACCTTATCACTCCCATTTAGTTAAATGCCCTTTCCCATAAACATACATTCAACATATAGAATTCTGGAAATGAAATTTTCAGATTAAAACACATGGGACTGTCAACACATGCTAAAAATAAATATGGGCATAACTAGACCAGCAACACACATAAAAATTCACACAAATTTTTGGTCAAATTAGACCTAGGAAAAACCCCTTCAATCTTCTCTGGGGAAAACCTGTTAGAGAGCTCTTCAAATTTATTTACCTTTCAAGTTTGGGAAAAATACATTTGAACACAAAACAAAACAGCAAAATACAACTTACCTGTTCAGCCCAAAACTCCTTGAAAACTGTGCCCACTTTGCCTTGATTTCCATGCCCACTTGAAGCTAAAAATATGTTCTATATGATACCACTGTATGAACTATACC
This sequence comes from Pinus taeda, assembly GCA_000404065.3. NCBI lineage: Eukaryota > Viridiplantae > Streptophyta > Pinopsida > Pinales > Pinaceae > Pinus > Pinus taeda. The sequence goes on from APFE031743480.1 coordinate 73,407, forward strand.
ATATAAATTGTATGGATTTTTGTATTGTTGTACAAACTATATGGATTTATTTTTTGAAAAAATTATCTCGAATGGCATGCAACTCACAACATTCAATGTTTTTCATATTGTACCTTATGTTGTCTTCTAAACTCTGATTTCCATGCCCAACCTTGCCTAGAAATCACTCCTTTAGCGTTTTGCAACAAATTTCTTCTTCGGAACTTTTCTCAAGCTCTCAGCCTCCTTTCTCCAATCTGCTCATGAAGAATGAATGCAGTCTCTCTTTTCTTTTCCCCCTTTTGTTTCCCTAAATGAATTTTGGGAAACCCTAAGATCTAATGGCTCAGATTCATTTAGATCAAGAGATGAGAATAAATGTGCATTTAATTCTCATTTTCTATTTTTTAACTCACCCATTAAATAAAGTACCCACATTTTATTTTATGTCTAAAGTCACTTTTCACTTTATAAATTAACATTGACTTTACCACTTATAAAGTCACTTTCACTTGATTAAGTCACACTTAGGAAAGAAATTAGTTTGGACACTTTTCCCTGGGTAGAGACTAACCCATGGGAAACCAATTGTCCAAGGTACATTAAAAATCAACATGTGCATTAGTCAGCAAAGAAGAGAAATCCAAGGGAAAGAAGTCCCAAGGCAAGGAGGGTGGCAAGAAGGACTTGTCGAACATCAAGTGTTTTCACTGTAACGAGTACGGTCACTATGCCATGGATTGCCCATAGAAGAAAGCAAGAAAGAAGGAACCTACAATAGCAGTAGCAAGTGAAGCTCTGTTATATGGAAGTTGTACCTACGGATAAACACATTTTTCCTAAGTGGGTAGCTACACTTAGAACAACAGAAAGAAAGTAGTTTAACATTTTCCTATAGTAGATAAATGACATGAAGGAACTTACATGTAGTCTTTCGCTTCCTTGATCTCCTTTGGATTTCTCCTGTTGCTCCCACTTGAACTGAATCTGCTCAATTGGTACTTGTATCAATAGAAACAGAAATGACAACGATCAAAGCATACATAATCCATCTACTATAAACCAATGGAATCGACAACATTGAAACACATAATCATCATAGATATCAACAAGAATATGAGAAAAGGAATAAACAACTTTAATAATGTAGAAGGAAGAGTTTCACCCAATGTAGTTCGATCCCGTGTCACTCATCTAGCTTCAGTCCAACCCTTGTCACACCAATCCAACAGCACAGCATTACTTAACATGAACTCAAATCTCAAACCAACAGTATTTCTCTACAATCTTAAATTCTAACCCCTCATCACTATGATGAGTGGTCAATTTATAGGGAAATGCAGGTGGATGTGTCATAAATTGGGCATTGAATGGTTGTCCAAAATTGGAGTTAGTTTCCATGGAGAAAGGGATGAAAGGATATAGAGATAATTGATCCATAGCCTATCCAAAGTGGAGCTCATAGGATGAGATAAGAGCTGGACATCCTTCTAGAATGCTCTAGAATCAAGGAATAGTCCCAAAATCCTATGCCAATTCCGCTCATTCTCACCTATCGCAAGTATAAGTGGGCCTAAGTGCACTGCAGTGCAGGTATGAATGGGCCTACCTACTCTGCAGTGTAGTTTCCCCTAACCAAGGTTGTGTTGGTTTCCCAAGGAAGCATTTCAGTAGGGTTTCAAGCTAGGAAACTTTCATGGATGGAAGCATTCAATTTGATGACTTGTCTAGGCCATGTAACAACTGAATTAGGGTTTCATGAGCCTAAATGTACTGATCTGATCGTTGGGGGTGATGTTCCCAAATATACCTATAACAGTTGCCCCCTAAAGCATGAAGTCGAAAATGATAATGTCAAGTGATATGCTTTATGTTGTGGTGAGGAGGATCTGAAGTGGACGGTGACCTGCATCGATTACAATACATAATATCATGATATCTTTGAATTTTTCATGAATTGTTGAGGGAAGGCATACCCATACTCACTGTTATCACTCAAAATTTTCCTTAGAAGTTATCAGAAGAAGGAAGCATCTGAGGTAACCACAAACCAATCTTTTGGGCTTAGGCTCTAGTGAACCTAAGTCCATAGAGGGCTCTCTCTTTGTAATTTAGCTTGGTTTTTATGGGATTTTAGGCTAGTTCTTAGTGTTCATGGGGTTTTGGTTTTGCTTTTAAGGTTGGGTGGTGGAATTCTTGGAGCAAATGGATAGAGCTAGGTCTTCAAGCCATTGGGCTATGGAGTCAACAAATGGATAGCAGAACTGGACTAAAATTTGCAACTGCTTTCCTTTTTCGTCTAGACTTCTTTGATATCTTATCTGCATCTGCTAAAAGTTTTCCTATAACTTCTCAAGCTGTTTGGACGCTTCAATACTAGCATTGGCTTGTTGTAACTGTCGTTGTAGTAGCTGTATTTGATTTTCTTGTTCTTTCAACAGTTGCTGAACTTCCGATGCCTTGTCAATAGTTGCAGAAGCATATGCTCCTGCGATCTGAGACAACTTAGTGAGATTTTCTGTCGGGTTATTGTTGGGGTCTTTCCATAAGATGTCCAACTGTTCAGTATCTTGTGACAGTGTATTTTCTAGTTTTCTTTTCTTCCTTTGTCTCCTAACAACTGCTTTATATTGGGGACTATAGAATACATCTAGTGGGGGAATTTCTTCTACATTAAGTAGAAGCTCAGAAGGTGGAGCGATATGACTATGCTCCGTTTCTATGACACTGCTGACTATGGTCGAAACTAATTCTTACGTTACCTGTGTATTGTTCACAGGTGTTCTTGGGGCTTGCCCTTCAAGATTGATCATCTCGTTGAAGGTTTCCCATTCTTTGTCCAGTTCTATTGTGACGAGTGGCATTTTAATGACGGGAGGGGGGACGTCTCTTAGCAATGAGGTGATAACTTGTTGTTGCGACATTGCACTTGACTGAGCTATATCTTTAGCTATTTCTTCATTTTTTTCTTGGTCACTACCAGACCTTTTAGAATGTTCAGGCACTCCTTGGGCAATGTTAAATTTGGATCTGGAAGTGCTAGAGTTTCCACTGAGGCTGACGCTGGGAGTTGGTTCTCTGGCAGGCAGTCGTAGCTTCTCTAGAGGAACACTGGCTAGCCTTCTTTCCCTGTATAACATGAATCTTTGGAGGTCATCTGGAGACGACTTCGACCGAGCTTCCCGCAAAATTTCTTGGAGTGATCTTCTACTCTGAAACAAATCATCAAACAAATCTTTCTTTCCAACGAATACTTTTATTTTTACGTTCGTTGTGAAATCTTGGGCAACATTATTTGGGTCAAATGGCCGAGATGGGAATTTAAATAATTGTAGACACGTCACATTCTCCACTTCGGCGAAAGCATGTCCTACATCGAACAATGAGAAGGCCCCACAAGCTACAAGAAACTGAGGCCATATGGCCTTCTTCTTGTCTTTTAGGTCTTTGGTCAGGCCGCATTCTGAGCAGGTCTAATAGGCAATTTCCCGAGCCAAAAGTTTATCGGGGATATATAGAGGTAGGACATGTGGAGGTACAGTGCTCCCAAACACTCTAATATAAGTGAACCATTCTTCCCCGAACCATCTTGCGATGGGGATGATGTCTATTTGTGCCTCGGGTGAGCACATCGGGGGTTCTTCATCATACATCATTCTATATAGGGGTAAGATAAGCCCGTGACAAATTTGATAGAAGTGTGGGATGAACTGAGAATCCCATAACATTTTATGATAAACATGAATAGGTAATGGGTCCTGGGTAGTCCATTTCCAACCAATAGTGGGGAATTTAGACACATAACAAATAGAATCCATAATATACGCAGA
>APFE031743480.1:82072-95510 GCA_000404065.3 Pinus taeda
TTAAAGCTAATTTAATTCAGATTCTTAAACTAACTCTATGCTATTGTAATCTAATGAGAAACAACACATCTAATCTACGCTAACCCGGGATATATATCTTCTATTATGCGATCTAAAGAGATTTCAAACAATAACTGGTAATAAAGATCATTCAGCTATCATAAGAATAGAAATCAATTAAGATAAACCACTTTGCATAAGAAGTTAGGCAAAACAGTTGTGAACAACATATCACATAATAAGTTATTCATATATCAGACATAAATAAAATGACTCCACCGTACAGAAGTGCCAAATGGTAACTCATACATTCATGCAATAACATAAACTGTAAATCACTTAAAGAATATAAGCAGAAATGGCCAAGAGATAAAAGTACCATTTATGACTAATCCTACTCACAAGCTTCAAGTAAAAATGATTTATCTCTACTTGTTCTAACATCTACTAAGAGTACAAAAGTGCAACATCAGTAACAGACATCAAATGCAAATAAAAATAAATCTCGATCCATCCATTCATCAAAACCTCCTCTGAGGGTGCAGAAGTGCATGTTCCGAGGACAAGTTTTTGACAAATCTCTGGACCCTTCTCTAAATGCATGAGAAGGGTTAAAATACTACTTCCTAATTCTAATAATAGTGCCTTTACAAAATTTAGGATGCGGTTTTCAAATGACCATCCTTTTTCTAATCTAATAAAAAGAAAAAAGAAATTTCTAAAATAAGGCTACTTCTGAACTTGGTCCTTAAAACTGCAAGTGTTCATCATGGGCTTGAGAAGAGTCGGCTGGCTAACTTCTGCGCTGAGCTGGGCTGCGAAAACATAATCTATGAGAGCTGGCACTACTTTTTCAGCTGCGTTTATGATGCATTTCACAGTCATCCATTGACTATGTGGCTTGACCAAGTATGCCCAGTAACACTCCCAATTTAACCTGTTCAATGCCTGGATCACTTTTCCCTTTTCCTGCACCTTCTGCTTCCATTCTGCTTCCAGTCATAGTTTATTTGGTAGGTACCCCGGGGTGGTTTCCTCGATTAAGTTGGCCCTGTGTAAATTCTCATTTACACAATTGATAAGAATGTTTGCCTGCGTGGCCGCTGTCTCCGCTGCTTGTTCTGCCTGCCTGATTTGATCGTCCCATTTATTAAAGAGCAATTCTTTATGATTCTCGTTTATTCTGGGTGCACTTGATCTTTTCCCTTCCTCTTCATCCTACCAAGCTAAGTATTCTGTCACTCGTCTGTCACTCTGATCATAGTCACTTCGCAAGTCCGCCACTTGATTGGTGATTTTATCGCTCAACTCGCAATAGTGATTCCACTGTGATATTTTACGTCCCAACTCTTCTTGTTGTTGCAGAAGTTGCTCATTTAAGTCAATAGATTCTGAAACAAATTCGGCAAGCTCAGGCTCGTCTTTATGCATTTCTTGTAAAATTTGCAACTGCTTTCCTTTTTCGTCTAGACTTCTTTGATAGCTTATCTGCATCTGCTGAAAGTCTTCCTGTAACTTCTCGAGCTGTTTGGATGCTTCAATACTAGCATTGGCTTGTTGTAACTGTCGTTGTAGTAGCCGTATTTGATTTTCTTGTTCTTTCAATAGTTGCTGAACTTCCGATGCCTTATCAATAGTTGCAGAAGCATATGCTCCTGCGATCTGAGACAACTTAGCGAGATTTTCTGTCGGGTTATTGTTGGGGTCTTTCCATAAGACGTCCAACTATTCAACATCTTGTGACAGTGTATTTTCTAGTTTCCTTTTCTTCCTTTGTCTCCTAACAACTGCTTTATGTTGGGGACTATAAAATACATCCAGTGGGGGAATTTCTTCTACGTTAAGTACAAGCTCAGAAGGTGGAGCGATATGATTGTGCTCCGTTTCTGTGACACTGCTGACTATGGTCAAAACTACTTCTTTCGTTACCTATGTATTATTCACAGGTGTTCTTGGGGCTTTCCCTTCAACATTGATCATCTCGTTGAAGGTTTCCCATTCTTTGTCCAGTTCTATTGTGACGAGTGGTGTTTTAATGACGGGAGGGGGGACGTCTCTTGGCAGTGAGGTGATAACTTACTGTTGCGACATTGCACTTGACTAAGCTATAGCTTTAGCTGTTTCTTCGCTCTTTTCTTGGTCGCTTCCAGACCTTTTAGAATGTTCAGGCACTCCTTGGGCAGTGTTAGATTTGGATCTGGAAGTGCTAGAGTTTCCACTGAGGATAACGTTGGGAGTTGGTTCTCTGGCAGGCAGTTGGAGCTTCTTTAGAGGAACACTGGCTAGCCTTCTTTCCCTATATAACATGAATCTTTGGAGGTCATCTGGAGACAACTTCGATTGAGCTTCCCGCAAAATTTCCTAGAGTGAGCTTCTACTCTGAAACAAATAATCAAATAAATCTTTCTTTCCAACGAATACTTTATTTTGACGTTCGTTGTGAAATCTTAGGCAACATTATTTGGGTCAAATGGCCGAGTTGGGAATTTAAATAATTGTAGACACGTCACATTCTCCACTTCGGCGAAAGCGTGTCCTACATTGAACAATGAGAAGGCCCCACAAGCTACAGGAAACTGAGGCCATATGGCCTTCTTCTTGTCTTTTAGGTCTTTGGTCAGGCCGCCTTCTGAGCAGGTCTGATAGGCAATTGCCCGAGCCAAAAGTTTATCGGGGATATATAGAGGTAGGACATGTGGAGGTACAGTGCTCCCAAACACTCTAATATAAGTGAACAATTCTTCCCCAAACCATCTTGCGATGGGGATGATGTCTATTTGCGCCTCGGGTGAGCACCTCGGGGGTTCTTCATCATACATCATTCTCTCTAGGGGTAAGATAAGCCCGTGAAAAATCTGATAGAAGTGTGGGACGAACTAAGAATCCCATAATATTTTATGATAAACATGAATAGGTAATGGGTCCTGGGTAGTCCATTTCCAACCCATAGTGGGGAATTTAGACACATAACAAATAGAATCCATAATATACGCAAACAGATAAAAAGGAGGATAGACCCTTTGAGACAAGGATCTTTTAGACCGGTAATTCATAACAACCGTGTATAGATTATCAGAAAATATCTTGGCCCAATCCATAATATCGGCGTTTGTGGCAGCGTCTATTAGTGGTAGCCATTCAAACGAAAATTTATTGATATCCGGCATCCCAAATAATCTGCAAAGCATGGCCACAGCAAAACAATACGGAGAGGTGAGGGAACCAGTGCTGTACATACCGTTTTTGTCCTTTTTGAGCGGCTCCTCTTTTCTGGACCCATCTATAGTGGTCTCTACTAGGCTTGGGTTCTCTGCCACAAATTTCTTGACAAATTGTGCATTGTAAGTCGTCTGCGGTTCAGGAATATGATACATAAGCTTTAAGTCTTGCGCGGCGAATGATCCTATGAGCCCATGTCCTTGAACCTTGAATTGTCTGTTGTTCAACTCTGCATTGTCAAGTATCCACTTGATCATATCTGTATACGATAAAATTTTGGGCCTAGCTGCTATCCAGTGAAGAAATGAACATGCTAGCTCCTCTAAGGACGCCTCGAAAGAGCGTTGTGAGCCCGCGATAGTATCAACCTTCATTACTCTGGGATTTTATTCCTCCAGCAGCCTGTACATGCTTTCCCATGTCGAAATCCCTGTGTCTCTACTGCAGGCAGTGTCTGTATACAAAGGCGCCATCTCCTTTGTCTTTTCCTTTGCCTCGGAGCCTTGAGCTTTATTTTTCTTTCCCATTTGCTCCTGCGTTTGGCTTTGAATCGTCTTAGCGCTTCGTTCCTGCAGATTACAAGTGAAGTGGAAATGACTGATTAAGAAAGGTGATGGGAGAGTTTTAAATGCAATAGATATATCAAATATGCCACTTTACGTGAAGTAATTCTTTACAAAAGCACGCGTCTTCATTTCATTTAATAATTGACAACTAATTCATTTACTATCATTAAAAGCGCATGATCTTGAGTCAGATTATGGTAAGTGGCTTTTCTTTGAATGGCGTGCCCGAAGGATTCGTGATTAAATGATTTATGATTTGCTTACGTTACAATGCAGATCGCGCCATCCCAAATTGCGCCATCGCAAATCGCAAGATCACAGATTGCACCATCGCAGCGATCACAACATCGCAGGTCGCAGAAGCTTGATGTTTGCCAAATCTTGCCAGTTCATTCTTACGATATGCGATCTTGCGATCGACGTTATCGCAGATCGGTAAATCCTGAAGTTTTTCCTTATGAGTATTACTTCATTGCGATGCGATGTTATGCTTAACACGAGGGTCTTGCGCATACTGATATTATAGAGGAATGAAGGCGTTTCCTATCTTTTTTGCAACGCAGTTTTAAAGATATTTCCCTTATCGTAGACTTAGGTTAAAAATATTCAAAATACCTTTCTAAGCTTACGATGGTAACCTTATTTAAAAAAAAAGGAAAAACTTGCTTTTTTCTTAAAAATTTAACTAAGGGTCCCCATTCATTTAGTATTTTGGACAACACTTAAATGAAAAATGGGGGGTTGTTGCTGGCCACAACAATTGGTGATTCACTTGGGAGAACCAGTTATCTCTGATCTTCTATTGACGTTTTTCAAACTTCCGAAAACAAAAAATTTTCTCAGAAAACTTAAACTTTATTATAGAAAGATAAAACATATTATACTTCAAACTGTCAATGATATTTTGTTTCAACCCTTTTCTATTTTAATTACTTGTATCCTTAGCTTGTCCTTGCATTTACATCAGCCATTACTTGGTCTTGAAATAAAAATTAAAATAAAGTCTTCCCAGTATAGAAGTGTTTTTAAATATGCTTCTTTGTCGCAGGTAGAGCCTCTGCTGCTAGCAAGCATCCATAGCCTCGACAGGGTTACCTATTGCCCAGTAATGATCCTTTATCCTGCTTAAGGTTATTTACAACCTTTCAGAGAAAAACCCATTTTGACACTTTTTCTTTTTCATTCTCTAAAGAACAATGTCTTGGTTTGGTGGCCAACTTATGACACAGTCATTCACTTGATTTACACTTTTGTTGAACAAGCTGGCTCGTGAAGAGACCCCTTGTCTTTTGATTGCAACAATCTTGAGTCGTTGTTTTGGTGGACAGTATTGGCAAAGTCAGCAAGTTATAATATCTATGATCATGATAAGCCGGCTCGTGATGAGACCTCTTATTCTTTGAGATATAGTGTTTTCTCGGATTGTTTCTCTGAATGTTGCGATTTCCTTTAGCAGGGAGGAAGTCAATTTTTTCCTTAAGAAAGTTCTGGACGACAATAATAGAGCTTCTTTGGAAATGGTTGTTTCTGTAGGGAATCCTTATTTTGTTATCGACGCCTTTCATTGTACTGACATAAAACAATTCTTTCACTAAGATTGCTTTCTTCAAATTTTTTGGAGTTGAAACTAGTATCATATCTGGGTTAAAGTTCTATTGATAATAAAGATCAAGTTTCCAAAAAGATTTGCTATTTATAGAAGCAGAAGTTCAAAATCTTGATAGAGAAAAGGTGTCTTTAGTAAATGTCAAATGTTGTTAACCAAAGCAAATTTTATTATAGAGAAAAAAATATTTAACGAAATGAGAGGTAGATATTCCCTAGGGTTATGTACAGAATAGGGATAATCTCTTCTCTTATTTTGCCTACCAATTATTAAAAGTAAACCTAATAACCTAGCTAAATTACTCCTACTCCTACTCCTACTCTAACTATATACAAAAATTTAACTAGGTGAAATGATATATCCAGTGGAGCCATCTTTTCATTTTTATTCCTACACGTATGTAACTTTCCAACATTAGTGTTAAGAACAAAACTTTTCTTGGACTGTTAATGTTGGATGTGGAATAAGAATGTATAACTTCAGTTGGAATTCTGTCTGAAATTTCTTTCTCATGAAAACTTCTTTCCAATTGGATATCTATTGGATCATAAAAATGAGGATGAATTTCTGTTATGGATTGATGATCTTGTAATAGAGGAAGTTCTAAACTTCCTTGACACAGTTTAGCTTTCCAAAATGGTAGCACGTCTTTCGAATTTTCTTTGATAAGGTGCTCAACATACCAGAGTAATCTATCAAAAGTCTGAAAATTTAAAACACAATCCAATTTTGTACAAAATGAGATCAAGGGAGAAAGAAAGAAATGATTGTCTGTACAAATAATGTTACAGCACAACTAAGATTGGCTTGGAATATTTTTTTGTTCACAAGAACTGGCCAGAGTTATGGGATCCGAGCAATTTCGAATTCCGTCTTGTGAATTAGAAGACAAGTTATGATTGTGAACAGGCATGCGGGGTTCTTCATGATATGAATCATAGATTGGGATATTGTCTTGGATAGTAAAATCAGGAAAATGATCTTTTGCTTTGAAATGAGGATTGAATGATATGATTTCCGAATTAGAATATCTCTCGTTATCTGAGTTTTGATGGGTTACTTGAGATAAATCAATAACATCATCATTGTCAAAGTAACCACCATAAATGATTTTACAGGGTTCCCTAGATTTCTCTTTTTCGTCATATATTTTCAGACAAGGAAGGTCAAGTGGTTCTTGTTTGAAAATACTCAAAGGATGTTCTATAGCTGTCTTTTTATCTTCAAAACCTAATGATGACTCATTTGAATAATCCTCTGTGTTTTTTGAGATATCTTTAATGTTGAGAGGGGAAAAGTTATCATCACTAAAAACTTCAGGATAAAGAGAAAAATGTGATTCTGAAACAATGCATTTGAGAATATCATCATGGAAAAATCTTTGTTCATCAGATTCATCATAGTCATCGAGCTTTAGATCATACCTTTGTGTACTGATACTTTTTGAAAGAGAAATAGTTTGTTTTTCTAACCTTGGCATTTGCATTTGTTGACTTGCAACGATATTATCTGACCTTGTATCAAAGTCATCTCCTGGTTCCAAGGCAGGCTTTCCTCTAGCATTCTCGCTTTTGTCTTCTTGCATTAGAGCATGGATGACTCCTAGGCATTGGGGACTTTCTTCATTATGGCCAATTTGTATATTCAAATTGGAATTCTCATTCATATTAGAAGAAAATGAGACAAAACTCGAACTAATTTCTACTTGATCAGACATAGGAGGCAGGGAATGCTCAGCATAATCTGAAGATTCTTCATCTATGGGTTCACTTTCAAGATCGTACTTTAGACAATTAAGATGAAATCACATATTAAAATCCCTAACAGATTCATCTTGTTTCCGTAGATAATCAATTTCATCATATACCTGGTCATAGTCATAACAATCAAATTCAAAAATTAAAGTCTTGATGAATTGGTCCCAGCTGTGAATTGATGCAACTGGGAGGTTTCTACACCATTTTCTAGCTTCCACCGTGAATGTAAGAGTAAAAATTTTGCATAAAACGCCTTCATCAATTCTTTGAACATCATAACTTGAAACTCTTTGAATAAATTCAAGAGCATGATTAAAAGCAGAAGAATTATTCTTAACATTGAATTTTACCTGAGACAAGAGTCTTACCACTTCAGGTGGAGTGTTGGAGGAGGTAGGAACATGGATGCAACTCCAAATGGGAAGTTTGTGAGCAGCCATCCAGATTCAAATGTTACAATTGAAAATCATTCCAACAGACACTATTTTCAGGCCCTCCTTCTAGTGCCAAATATGTTGAAGCCCCGAAAATCGGGTCGACAACAAGGGGGATACCCACCCGGTCCGAACCTTGGTTGGAAGCTCCTTATTTGTTTGGTATAGCGGGTCCGACTGGGTATAATGGAACCAGTTTCCCAATCTAAGGGTGTGTGTGTGTGTAGAGTTGGATGAAGCTGATCTAAGAGTACTTAAAGCTAATTTTATTCAGATTCTTAAACTAACTCTATGCTATTGTAATCTAATGAGAAACAACACATCTAATCTACTCTAACCCGGGATGTATATCTTCTATTATGCGATCTAAAGAGATTTCAAACAATAACTGGTAATAAAGATCATTCAGCTATCATAAGAATAGAAATCAATTAAGATAAACCACTTTGCATAAGAAGTTAGGCAAAACAGTTTTGAACAGCATATCGCATAATAAGTTATTCATATTTCAAACATAAATAAATGACTCCAACGTATAGAAGTGCCAAATGGTAACCCATACATCCATGCAATAACATATAAACAACTGAAAACTGTAAATCACTTAAAGAATATAAGCAGAAATGACCAAGAGATAAAAGTACCATTTATGACTAATCCTACTCACAAACTTCAAGCAAAACCGATCTATCTCTACTTGTTCTAACATCTACTAAGAGTACAAAAGTGCAACATCAGTAGCAGACATCAAATGCAAATAAAAATAAATCTCGATCCATCCATTCATCAAAACCTCCTCTGAGGGTGCAGAAGTGCATGTTCCGAGGACAAGTTTTTGACAAATCTCTGGACCCTTCTCTAAATGCGTGAGAAGGGTTTAAATACTGCTAACTAATTAACTTAATTACATAAATTTAGGATACGATTTTAAATGACTGCCCTTCTGATAAAGCAAAACTATTTCTAAAAATTGAATCTAATTCCAAACTATTTCTGTACTTGCTCCTTAGTGCTGCAAGCACACAACATTCGCCTGGGAAGAGTCGGCTAGTCACCTTCCGCTTTTGTTTGAGCTATGAAAATAGAAATAACAAGCGCTGGCACCTCTTTCTGGTAAACTAGAAGATATTTTTGATAATCTTCCTCGGGCTGGGTGTATTCACTGCGTGTATTCTTGGTAATAACCCAAGTTTCCCTTAAACTGATTTTGCTTTTGCTATTTCGGTTTCCGGCCTTGCGGATGATTGAAGAAGTTAGAGACTTAACTCTCTGAATAATTTTCTGCATCGAAAACTGCCTCCGTTCTTCATTTCAGGCTTTTCTGGTGCGTAAGCTTCAGGTTTTTTTGTAAACATACTGCTTTTGTGCGTCTTTGACTCTGAGCTTTAGGTGGCCTGTTGACATCAACATCTGTTAAGTGATACTCTGGAGTCTGTGATCCTGTCACATGAGATATCCATTTCTGAAGGGATTTCTTCTCTGTTCTTCGAGCATTGACGCTTTCCCCTTTTCCTTAGATGTTTCCTGCACATTGCTTCATGTTATTTCCTATCTTACAGTTTATGCAAAGGAAAAGAGTAATGGTAATAAAGATTGACATGAAAGCTTTAAGTTCTTATGAATGCATAATCACGACATCTGTAGCGAACTGACTCTTCGAAAAACACGAGACTGTCCTTCGTGAATACTTTGGCGTATAATCATTAATTTCTTTTAAGGCGCGCACCCAATTTTGTTTAACGTACAATTTTCCATTGAATACTGCGCCGAGGAAGATTTGCGATGAGCGATTTCTGCGACTCGCATCGCAGCATCGCGGATCGCATCGTCGAGATGTGTTATCGCAGAAAATTATGATCGTGAATTATTGCAGCTCACATTCATCGCAGATCGCATTCATCGCAACATCACATTTCATCGCAGCATCGTAGATCGCAGCATCACAGATTTAGTCGTTCAGTCATTGTATGCTACTTATGCGATGTTGCGATATGCGACGTCGCATATCGGCCGTCGGAGATTTCTTAAGCTTCTTCATTTAAGAGCGCTTCATAATGAATGCGATGTGATGAATTTTGCGTCGCTTCTTTGTAGTCTACTGTGCTCATAAGAAAAAAGTTTCATTCTTTTGTTGCGATAAAGTTTTAAGGAGTTAAATACAAAAAAATTTTTATCGAACTTTTATTTGGATTTTCTATTAAGGGTCCCCATTTTCTTGGTGTTATTGCTAATATCAAACAAAGAGGGGGGTTGTTGGTGACCACAACAATGGCGATTCACTGGGAAGAACCAGTTATCTCTGCTTTTCTATTGAATTCTAACTTCTGAAACAGAAAAATTTTCATAAGTCTAAATTTTGTTATGGACAGATAGAGTACATTATGCCTTATCCTATCAATGATATTTTGTTTCAACCTTTTTCTATTCCAATCGTTTGCTTGCTCAAGCTTAGTCCTTGCATTTGCACCAACCATTACTTGGTCTTTTAAAGATAAAATAAGGTCATCTCTGTGCACTGGCTTTTTGAAATATGCTCATTTGTCGTAGGTAGAGCCTCTCCTGCCAGCAGGCGTCCATAGCCTCGACAGGGTTACCTGTTACCCAACAATGATCCTTTATCCTGCTTAAGGCTATTTACAACTTTTCAGAGAAAAACCCATTTTGACACTTTTTTCTTTTTTATTCCCTAAAGAACAATGTCTTGGTTTGGTGGCCAAATTATGACACAGTCATTCACTTGATTTACAATTTTGCTGAACAAGTTGGCTCGTGATGAGACCCCTTGTCTTTTGATTGCAACAATCTTAAATCGTTGCCCTGTTTTGGTGGACAGTATTGGCAAAGTCAGCAAGTTATAATATCTGTGATCATGATAAGTAGGCTCGTGATGAGACCTCTTATTCTTTGAGATATAGTGTTTTCTCGGATTGTTTCTCTGAATGCTGCGATTTTCTTTAGCAAGGAGGAAACCATTGTTTTTCCTTAAGAAAGCTCTGGACGACAATGATAGAGTTTGAAAACAGCATTTTTACAGAGAATACTCATTTTATTATTGATACCTTTCATTGTGCTGATATAAAACAAATTTTTTGCCAAAGGTTGCTTTCATAAAAAATTTTGAAGTTGAAACTAGTATCATATCTAGGGTAAAGTTAACTCTATCCGTCAATAATAAAGATCAGATTTTTCGAAAATTTTTACTATTTGTACAAGCGAAAAAATCAAAATCTAACAGAGAATTTGGTGTCTTTTTGCGTGAACTCCTGTAGTAACCATCTACGACTGGTTTTATTTATAAAAACGAAGAAAAACAAAAAGCTATCCTACAAAAAATAGAAGGGTAATCTTCTATGGAAAATATATTTTCAGGATCTGTCCATTAACAGGCAAAGAATCCTTTCTACTTGCTAAATCCTGCAACACAAACGTTGATGGGCCTATGACTTCTACAATCTGAAAAGGACCAAGCCACATTTTCTGGAATTTTGTATGTTTGCCCTTTTATTCATGAGCCTTAACCCATTTCAAAAATAGATCTCCCATTTGAAAGTTTTTTATGGTCATTATGTTTGAATCAAAAGAGGATTTTATTAGCGCTTGGTGATGGGCATGGGTTTTCTTAGCTTGTTCTCGTTGTTCTTCCAATTTAATTATTTCCATTTGTCTTAATTGTAAGGAGGAAGTAGATACCTCATTGATGTATTGTACTAAAGACAAGGAGGGAATCATTAAGTGTGTTGGAAGAACCACCTCCCTCCCATAAACTAAGTTAAACGGAGAAGTGCCTATTGAAGCTTTATTCGTTATTCTATCTGCCCATAAAGCAATTACCAAGGTTTTGTGCCAATTCTTCTGGTTCTGGTCAATTGTTCTTTTAATAATCCTGATTAGGTTCTTATTTGTTAACTCAGCCAATCTATTTCCTTGCGGATAGTAGTTGGACGAATATTTCAGTTTGAACCCTCTTTTAAGTGCGAAATCAGTCATTGCATTCCCAGAAAAGTAAGAAGCATTATCAAAAATCAGAGCTGTCGGCAATCCAAATCTAGTGATTATAAATTGATCAATGAATTCAATGATGTTTTCGGAATTAGCTGTCTTGAGAGGTGCTGCTTCTACCCATTTAGTAAAATAATCAGTTGCCGTGAGAATGTACCTATGCTGCTTAGAAGAGTGAGGAATGATCTCACCTATTATGTCCAAGCCCCATTGACTGAATGGTTGATCAATGTTTACCGGATGTAGTGGCATGGATGGTTTCCTTTGTCTCCCTACAGTGGTTTGGCATATTTGGCATTTCCTCACGTAACTGTGTGAGTCTTTGAACAGTGTGGGCCAATAATATCCCGCACGCAAGATCTTGTGCGCAGTAGCATCTCCAGCATAGTGTCCGCCTGCGGGCCCATCATGGAGTTCCTGCAAAACCTTTTCGGCTTCAATTTTATCAAGACATCTAAGAAGCACAGAATCATAATTCCTTTTAAACAGAACATCATTTATGAGCTGATATTGTTTAGATTTTAATCTCAGGGCTCTTTTCTTCGTGTGATCCAGGTGTGCTGGAGCATACCCGTTTTTGAGATAATAAATGGTGTCAGCGTATAATGATTCTGTATCGTTTAGGCTTACTTCATACGTTTTTACTTCCTCATATGAGCTTTCGGGAATCTGCGATGCTCCAGCCAACATTTTGCAGAAGCCTTGACCTCTCACAATGCTTGCTGGTTTGATTTCAAGGTCGTATTCTTGTAAAGAAGTGATCCAATTTGCTCTTTTTTCACCCACATCTTTCTGTATTAAAAGATTTCTTACCGCTGGAAACGGTACTATGACCTTGGTATGGGTTTTAAGTAAGAAAGGTCTGAAATATTTGATCACTTTGAAAACAGCGTATGCATGTTTCTCTACGTCTGAATAGTTGAGTTCAACACCTTGTAAATTAGAGCTAAAAAATACGATTGGAGCTTCCGCTTTCTCTTGATTCGCTTGAGTTAGAATCGCGGCATATGATTTTTCTGAGGCGAATGTGTATAAGATAAAAGATTCTGAAAATTTTGGGGTTTGCCTAAAAGAATGGAGCATTAATGAATGCTTGTTTTGATAGATTGAATGCTTCATCTCCATTAGACCCCATTTGAAATTTTTGAATTCTTTTTTATCATGGTTTTGCAAAGGAGAAAACAATTCTGGAAAAATCTGGGAACAAATCTTCACAAAATTGATTTGACCAAGAAAAGATTGCATGGCCCTTTTTAAATCTGTGAGGTAGGGATATTTCGGAAATTTCTTTGATTCTATTAGGTTCAATGTGAATACCAGATTTTGATACTATGAATCCTAGAAGTTTTCCTTCACTTAATGTGAAAAAAGATTTCTTTGGGTTAAGTGAAATTCCATACCTTAAACATCGTTGAAAGATTTGTTTCAAGTCTCTAAGATGGTCGCTTCGCTTCTTGGAGTATACTATTATATCATCCAAATAAATCACTACGGCTTTATTGACTAAACCCTTGAATGCGATGTCCATATCTCTTTGAAACGTAGCGCCGACATTGATCAAACCAAATGGCATCTTCCGATATGCGTATGTGCCCCATTTGGTTCGGAACGTGGGTTTTAACTGATCGTCGGGATGTACCAGCACTTGGTTGTATCCTGAAAATCCATCCAAAAAAGACATTAGTTCTGAGCCTGCTACTGCCTGTAATATCTGCTCCATAGGAGGGAGGGGAAACTTGCCTTTTTGACAGGCTTTGTTGAGATTCCGAAAATCGATGCAGATTCTAATATCTCCGCTTTTCTTTCTAATGGGTACCATATTGGAGACCCATTTGGAATGTCTGACGGGGAAAATTA
>APFE031743486.1:0-19787 GCA_000404065.3 Pinus taeda
AATTGGTTTGAATTAAAAAATCAAAACTAATTTAATTATTAAACTTAAAAATATTTAGGGGAGAAAAGATTAAGATTTGAAATAAAATAATTAAATTAATAAATTTGAGAGTATTCAGTGGAATATGATAATGATGGTGAGTAATGTCTACCAAGAAAGTAAAAGATTAATGGAAAGTTAAACCATTAATATTAACCATTCTCTCCCTTCTTTTCTATCATAAAAATAAAATAAAAATATTTTATTTTTATGATAGAAAAGAAGGGAGAGAATGGCTAATATGGCGCTATAGTTTTGTTGATTTAACATGTGAAGAAGGTTGGTAATGTGGCAAATATTTTGAAAATTACAACATATGTGAGTGAGTTTTCCACAATCCCACAGAAAAAATGCTTTTCATCTTCAACCCTCTTAGTATGGAAAAGTTGACAAACTCTTTTGTACCAAGGTATTCTTGGAATTTGACCAACGCCTTCACTTTGAAGGTCATGGGAATTCGTTCTTGCTTAGGATATGTAGTAAATGTCCATTTTCTTCTTATCACTAGTCAAGACACACTTGTTATCAAGATTGGGGTTGATCCACATTAGTTTATTTTTTCTAAATAACTCTTTATCATCATATAACTTATCTTTAAATTTGGAAATAATAATTTTTGAAGAATAAATAAATAATAGTGATTCCATATAAAATTAGATGGTAATAAAAAGATTAGGTTAGAAATAATTTTAGAAATTAAGAAAAAGTTAATTTAGTTTAAGATTTTTTTGGATAATTTTTTTGGAAAATTTATGTTATGTAACATTTGGTATCTGGCTTAGCACTGACTTTAAAATTAAGTATATCAAATTATATGAATGATAACATTTTTTTCCAAACTCTTTAAACTTTGCCTATGTTCTTTAGACTGAAATAGTTACAAGTAAATTTTTTAGTGATAATAAATTGTGATAAAAAGAAAATAATTTGAAATTAAATATATATTATATAAATTTCAGAAATATTTCCATAAATTATAATTAAACTAAAATAAATTTAAAGATTAGTTTAAAATAATAAATTAAAAAAATATCCCTTAAAATTGTCTTAAAAAAAACGAATAACTAAAAAGTTATGCATAAATAAAGGGAAATGAATCTATATAAACTTTTAAAATTAATTAAATTATAACAATATATAATTAATTTTATATTTTAAAAAATTAATTTTATTTAAAATATTAAAATAATATTATTAAGATTAAAACTAGATACTTTTAGAGCAGTGAATTTGAATTATTTTAAATTATTAAGAAAAATAGATGTTATTTCTATCTAAATTTATTTTTTAATAATATAATAGTAGAAAATATCTTTATGTTGATTTTTATTCAATTGAGAAAAATTACTTTCCCTAGTTAACAAAAAACAACTTTAATTTAATACCATAAAAATTTAATATTGCAATAATATTGTTTTTAAAATATGCATAAAATAAAATTTCCATGTAAAAGAAGCTCTATATATTTAATTTAATTTAATTTAATGGATAATAACATCGTTATAACCAACCATAATTTAGGAATGATACTTTTCCTTATAGTTCAAAATAATTATGTATTTTATTTTATTTTATGTTACTTTAATAATGTGACTAAACAATTTCTCTATGTGACAGAAGCTCATGTATTTTATTTGATTTAAATTAATGGACAATAACATTATTTTAAGAATTATAATTTTCCATATAATTCAAGATAATTATGTTTTGTTTTTATTTTAATAATATGACTAAGCTTGACTTTTTTTGTTTTATTATTTAAAATTTTATGATAAAACATGAACATGGTTAATATTAGTTTATGGACATATGTTGTGCTTTTTTTATTGAGGTATTGTCATGTTTGAGTTTTTGATGATGACCGGTGAAACTATTAAAAAGGTGGGATCTCACTATATAAGCTAGTAACATATTTTCAAAAACTCACATCATATCTTCTAGATCTACCAAATTCTTAGAAAGACTATTTTTTTCTATTTTTATTTTCATATAATTTTATTAATCAAAATGTTTTAACTAATAATTATAAATATTAATTTTACTTTTTTATTTTATTTTATTTTTATTTTTATGTAATTTGACTCAGTCAAAGTTCATGAGGTCCTTGATAGATAGTGATAGCCTTTGGGCTACTCATGGATGTTAAGTCACTATTTAGTTCCCCAACCTATTTGGGTGTTATTCTTGGAAATGACCATGATGTAGACTCACCAATGTTGAACTTACAAAAAAATATTGACTCAGTCAAAATGTTTATAGGATGGGACATTACAACATCTCTATTACATATAGTAATGAAAAAACACATGCATAAGGAAATTAAAATTAAATAATAAATAATAAATCAAAATATTATCAACCAAACCTAAGATAATTTTAAAGCATATTAATTTATAATGTGATATGACCAATAAAATATTTGCCTTTATGAATCTTGGCATGATAAGTATATTTTTTTACATCTTATCTCTATCCACATTTTATACAAAGGCTTACTTAAATTGTGGTGGGAAGTAACAAATGGTAAATATGCTATTTACCTAACTATGAGCCCTTTTCAAGAATTTTATTTTTGGATTAAAAAATCACTTACACAAATACATAAAAAACATGCATGAATATTGGAATGATATCCATAAATTATGGAATAATATATGCCATATAATTATTCACATTCCATTACATTATGCAAAGCCTACAATAAGACCTTCAAATTATGTCCAATCAAATGTTTGAAAATTACTTTCTTAATACTATTGAAAAATACATATTTTTCTTCAAACATAAACATTATAAGTTGCATTGCTCAATGTTAAACAAGTAATGGTCAAATAGAGTCCTACCTTGGCAAGGACTAACAATGATTTTGTAACCATATTTAAATTTAATTAATAAGGACAAAACACTTAATACTTACAATATAACAAGATTATTAAACATGAATAGTCACCTCTCCTTTACTAGAGATATTATTGACATGTAGAGATATTATTGATTTGTAAATAGGTTTTGTTACAGTACCATGGCTTTTAGATATCACATGCACAATAACCATAAATATTTACACAAGCCTAATATTTTATAAACATTTTATTTTAATATTATTTTATAACATTTTTAATTAAATATAAAAGAAAAAAAATTATAATTACTGTTGAGATATATATAAAAAAATTATGTTGATTATTATTAAAAATATTATGTGGATATTCCATAGAGATTATATCTAGGTTTTAATAAAATTAAAAATGAGAATACATTTATATAGAGGGACGTGAAATTTATATCATACCATCCTACATCCATATTAACTCCATATATAAGAATCGAGAGACATCATCACTCCAAAATAAGTTTGCACCACAAGATTTTTGATCCCTCTCTACCCTTGGTAGATCGAGAGTTAAGGTGGATCTAAGTCTATAAATAAACCAACCTAGATCCATCTAACTCTGGATATATCATGTGCCGATAGGGATCAAATCCATCTTGGTGCAAACCTTTCTTTTGGAGTGTATAATTTAAGACAGGCTTGGACCTAGAGGGATTGAATCCCTCTCGGTGCATGATAGATCTAAAGTTAGATGAATCTAGGCTAGTTCGATTTGAGTCCAACAATGTCACATTTTTAAATTATCATTATTAGGTATATGTTTGAGATAAACTTCATATTTTGAAATTATATTATGTTTTCTTTGCTTGACATTACTACATCATTCTCTTATTTAATTTAGTCCATGTCACTTGCCTTGAGTGGTTTGTACATCAGCGTTTAAATGTTTTGAGTCGATTCTGTGTTTATGTGTTTGGATTTGGATGGTAATGGCTATGAACGTTACAATCGTTGTGTTATATTTCTATATGCGTATGTCATTGTTTGTTAGTAATTAGTTGGTGATGAAGAAGGGAGACAATCTTATCAATAATTTGTAGGAGGATTGTTACTACACATCTATTTCACTTAATTTTAGGTTCACAACCTTTGCAACTAATTAATCCTTAATAGTTTCCCTCTAGGTATTACTAAATATATCTTGTAGAGTAGTTTGAATATTTTATTTCATGAAGAGTACTCTTGAAATAATATATATCTTTCAAAGCAGTTTTAATAACTTACTATGTAAATATTACTCTTAAAATAATTCGTTTCTTTGCTAATGTTTATTTACTTCAAGAATATTTTGAGGTTTTTTTTAATTTATTATCTATAGTCTATTTTGGAAAGTCAAGAAATAATGTATTTTTTATTTTTTTTAATGAGTGGATAGATTTACAAAATATTTACATCACATGTTTCTCCAAAAAATTATCACATCTTGAGTTTCTATATATCTTAAAAATGGATCTTGAACAACATTTTGATGAAAATTTTTAAGAGATGGTTTGTTTCGAATGTTTAAATATATGTCATATCCTCTAATAAATATTTTGAATAAATTGTTGTGTGCAATTATCTATTAATAATTTTGAATATATGTAATTTCAGATATATTTTGAATATATTTAATTGTCTATTAGTAATTAGTTGGTGATAAAGAAGGGAGGTGATTTTATAAATAATTAATTTGCACATTGCAGGAGGATTAATTCTACACATCTAATTTAAATTTAATTCCAGGTATCACAACTTTTGAGAGCTAATTAATTGTTAATAATTTCCCTCTAACTCCATAGTGTGGCAACTTTGACATATTTTAGTAGTGACATTATTAGTTTTGCCATATTTTCATATGGATTAACGAAACGAGTAGCTTAAATAGTAAACCATTCAAATCTTTAACTCAGGCTATTATAGTAAATGCCATACCTTGTCTCTCTTTCTCTCTAATATTAATAGGTTGAATTACTATAACATAAAAATCAATGCACATTGTGAGTAATTTTTTTGTGATTACACTAGAATCAATGTACATTGTTAATCCAATCACTTTAAAATTATTGTACCATCATAAATTCAGTTCCATCAAATCAGAAATCAACATCTATACTAAAATCAATTCATCTAATGCAAGCAATCACAT
Source organism: Pinus taeda (assembly GCA_000404065.3). Lineage (NCBI taxonomy): Eukaryota > Viridiplantae > Streptophyta > Pinopsida > Pinales > Pinaceae > Pinus > Pinus taeda. The sequence continues at coordinate 5,061 of APFE031743486.1, forward strand.
AGGATTAAAAAACAACATCCTCACTGAAATTAATGCATCTAATGCAAGTAATAGATTACGATTAGAAATCAAAACCTACACTAAAATCAATGCATATAGTGAAAACAATCAAATAGAACTATGTGGATATTCTATAAAGATTATATCTAGGTTTTAATAAAATTAAAAATGAGAATACATTTATATAGAGAGATGTGAAATTTATATCATACCATCCTACATCCATATTAACTCCATATATAAGCATCGAGATAGATCATCGCTCCAAAATAAGTTTGCGCCACAAGAGTTTTGATCCCTCTCTACCCTTGGTAGATCAAGAGTTAAGGTGGATCTAAGTCTATAAATAAACCAACCTAGATCCATCTAACTCTCGATGTAGCATGCGCCGATAGGGATCAAATCCATCTTGGTGCAAACCTTTCTTTTGGTGTGTATAATTTAAGACAGGATTGCACCTAGAGGGATTGAATCCCTCTTGGTGCATGATAGATCTAAAGTTAGATGAATCTAGGCTAGTTCGAGTTGAGTGCAACAATGTCACATTTTTAAATTATCATTATTAGGTATATGTTTGAGATAAACTTCATATTTTGAAATTATGTTATGTTTTCTTTGCTTGACATGACTACATCATTCTCTTATTTAATTTGGTCTATGTTACTTGCCTTGAGTGGTTTGTACGTCTGTGTTTAAATTTTTTGAGTCGATTCTGTGTTTATGTGTTTGGATTTGGACGGTAAATATTGTGAATGTTACAATCATTGTGTTATATTTCTATATGTGTATGTCATTGTTTGTTAGCAATTAGTTGGTGATGAAGAAGGGAGACAATCTTATCAATAATTTGTAGGAGGATTGATACTACACATCTATTTCACTTAATTTTAGGTTCACAACCTGTGCAACTAATTAATCCTTAATAGTTTCCCTCTAGGTATTACTAAATATATTTTGAAGAGCGGTTTGAATATTTTATTGCATGAAGATTACTCTTGAAATAATATATATCTTTAAAAGAAATTTTAATAACTTACTATGTAAATATTACTCTTAAAATAATTTGTTTCTTTGCTATTGTTTGAAATAATTTATTTACTTCAAGAATATTTTGATTTTTTTTTTTAATTTATTATCTATAGTCTATTTTGGAAAGTCAAGAAATAATGTATTTTTTATTTTTTCTTAATAAGTGTCGACTTGATATTGACAGGTGTTTGCAACGAACCAATCTTATCAACTATAAATTGATTTAGTTACAAAGGCAAAGAGGATCTCCTACCTTAGAGAAGGTTCATGTTTCAATTGCTCCTATATTTTTAACATAAACATGACTAAAAGACAATCCTAAGACATTACTTCAATTCAACTCAGCTATCCTTGATGTAAATTTATTTCTATGCTAGATTTTATTACATAGTGATCCACTCATTAATTGCAGACTCAACAGATTGCATTACATGGATTATACACTTGAATTATTGAATTGAAATAGAAAATAGTATTTTTATTCATTCAACCATCTTGTATCTAAAGTGCTTTAGAAAACAAGAAAATTTCTTATTAATTAATTCAATAGTGGAATCTTTCTATGGAATTATACTCTCCCTAGATGGATTAGACTTTAGAAGTTCTTAACCCTTCAATTAGACTTGTCATACGATAATCCATGGAAGTCACTCTGTCAAATATCTGACATTGTATCCAAACATTAAACTATAATACAAATGATTATAATATACATGGTTATTCATAGCTTAAGTAATCTCTCCCTAAGTTGGTCATAGTTGACAATATTTTCATTCAATCAACCATTAGTTGGTCGAAGCAGACCATTTCCTTCTTGTACTATTGTATTTACATATCATTTTGTAGCTTGCACATGTTAGCAAGGTTGCTAGGTGCATTATTAACCAAGTTGATTAGGTACTTGAAATCGTCTAGCAATTCCTTAGTCTAACTTTCTATTGGCCTAGATTGCACATGGATCCATTTGACTCGCACATAAAAAAGATCCTTAGCAAACACATTTGGGTATAAATTGATAGTTTCAACTCAAATAATATGTCTGACAATATTATCTTTCATATTCATCAGCGGGATCACAAGCAAGTATGAGAGGTTCTGTGTAGGAAAGAAACAAGCATTTTTTAAAACATTTACATTTACTTTAATTAGGATTTATCCATTTCATTGAATGTCCTCAAATTTTGTTCACCACAAATGTTGTTTCATTTAGACTTTACCAAGAATATAGGGCTTCCTAACCATCAAAATTGGTAACCCCATAGGAGGAAATTTTTCTCCTATATTTGATAGTTAATCAGGCAGCTAGCCAACTATTAGCCCCTTCATCCAACCATTTGATGATGATGTTCCATGTGTCTCTGCCAATTGCATCAACCATTTGCTTCTCGCCATCCATAATTTGCACTTGGATGAAGGTGGGCTACTACTTGAAGGTACTTTGAAAATTTTGCAATTGGGTTGTTAGATATTTTTTTGTTTTGGGCATTTAATATTGATTATGGGGTGATATGAAAGACTGATAGACCTTGACTATAATTTTTTTCTCTTACCTTTCTAGGGGATTTAAGCTTTAGCCCTAGTCTAGTCGGACCTACCTTGAGTACTTAGAGTTAAGGAGGGACACTATTAGGAAAGGCCATGATTGAAACAATGTGTTCCATTCTCCCCTATACCATACTTAACACTTTGCATGCCACAAGAAAAACCCCATACCTCACCTCCATTCTTCAAGTTCAACTTGTCATTGATTCTTTATGATTTGGCACTCATATGTTCACATAACTTGATTTGGGCTAAAACAATGTTTCTCTTAAGGTTGATGTAGCTAAAAGAAAAGAAAAATAATATCATGGCCATAATGAAAGAAGAAAACCAAAATGTAAAATATGGTTGGGACATAATGTTAGCACATGGGAAAAATCATAGCATGAGATCTAACCTCTACATTAGACAGCACCTAGTTCCTCAGCATAAGATGCTCTATTACATGAAGAGGAACCATTGCATGTCCCAACATTTATGAGAAATGAACTGAATCATCTTAATGGGAACTCATATTGTTACCATCATAAAGAGAACTAGATAAACCTTAAGGTATAACTCGTAATACAAGTAATAATAAATAGAAGTAAAAGGCGCATAAGAGAGGTGGAAAAATAAAGCTAATAAAGGTAACTCATGCCTCCATGAGTACTCCCTCCTTACATCCATACACTCATGATATAGACAACCCATCGGTTAGTCCCTTTAACCATGGAACTCGACTATGAAGCTCTTTCACCTTCCTTATCATCATTATTGTACACTAACACCTATCAGTTGAGGGGTAGACCTTGGAAATTCCACTTCAACTTGAGGGTTGGAAGCACCTAATAGGGTTGACAATTAGCCACACCTATTAAGGGAGAAAACACCTTTACAAGGAATTTGTCTTGATATTGGAAGGTGATCCTTGTTTGAAGTATTAATATGCCCTTAACACTCAAATATGGTCCACTTGGATGCATTATTGATCTTAGTCTTTGATGGATGGATTTTTTCACTAGAATCCATGTTGTTCATGCTAGGTGGGTCATAACAAGCCAAGCCTTGAGGGCACCCACTCCATAGGTACCCAAGCCTCTTAACTGTTGACTAGACCCATTAACTATTGATTTCTGGTAGTATCAGATGTGCTCTACCTACAAGATTTTGCAGGGAGGCTAGGACACATGCATTCCACAATAACAATTTTTTTTGGGAAATTTCACCCGAAGGAGGTTTTAGTTAATTTTTTTTTTTTTTAATGGAGGCCTAAGTCTAAATTTACGAATTAAAATAATTAAAGGGTATTGATTATATTGGATATGGATCTTCTAGAATAAGATGAGGATCAAGTCAAGATGATCTAAGCCATTGATTAGAATCTAATATGAGTCGTGATTGATCAACGAGGAGATTATAAGAAGAGGCTTGATGGGAATTTGGAAATACACATCCAGTGATATCAAGAGATTGAATTCTCAAGAGAGAAGCGCAACAGTTGTAGGAGAAGTCATTAAGGAGACTTATTACAGTGAGGTGTATGGATATCTTTCTTGGTTGGAAATTTTCCTAATCCGGAGATACATTTCAGAGGAGGCAGAGAGATATCTAGAAGAGGTAGCATAGAGCCACATTGGGCATCGTAAATCCACGTTGAGGAAGAGTAACAACCTTGACGATATTCGTGAATTTACGAAGGAGCAGATCAGATCCATGTCCGGATTTGGGGTGTGAGACTCGAGGGCCAAAGGATAGATCATTTAGCCAGTAGATTGATCAGCCAGAAGGAGTTACACAATCCCTAGAAGTTGTGATGGAAATAAGTGCAATGACTGCATAGGGACTACACATAAGCAGCTTAGGGCTATCTAATAAGTGGTTGGATCAGGGTCGAATCTCCAGTGATAATGTGAGTTTGAAGCTTAGTATTTTATATTTTGTTACTACTTGATAGGTTTTATTATTTTATCCTACATAGGTATCCAATGTAGTCCATCATCTAAGGTTAACGAATTGGTCGTGTTCAAATTGTTGATCACAACAAAAATTATCTTAAAATTACATTTTTCTGCCACAAACCTGAGTTTTGAGCTCAAGGAAAGTCGCTAGCTATGGTTAGGAGTTAATTTCAACTAGGGTTATCTATGCTACTATTGGAGGGATTTAACACTTGGTTGTGAGGTATTTTCCTCAAAATAAACCTACTCTCATGGATAATTTCTCCATTTTATGGCTAATGTTATTTTCCCTAGGAAAATATTTCCCTAGCAAAAACACAATTTTTCAACTAGCTTCAACTTGGGGCTTGCTGAAGATTTTTTGTGCCATCAATTGATTGCATACATATATAACAACCCTTTTCTTTGCCTTGTGATTCTATATTATCTTGTTGACCTTGATTATTTATAAACCCTACGTCACTTTGGGCCCTCATTATGCCTCTTAGAGAATGTGTATTTCCTTATTATGCTAGCTAAGCCACGTTCTTAGGTAGAGCATCTCTTCTGGGCCTACCCTTGTCACCTTTACTTGTTGGACTACATATATACTTGGTAACATGATTTAGGGAAGCCTCCATTGTGGTGAAATTACACTAAAGAGTAGGTGGTAGTGGTTGTTGTGATAATGGGCCACACATCATAATGTTGTCACTTAGGATAGATCTTGTCTTGTGAGATCCCCTTAAAAGACTTGCTAGAATTTTAGGAAGCATCTTCTACTGCCATTTCCAAGGAGGATTCGAATCAATCTCCCCATTATTTTAAGATTTAGATTTATCCCCTTTGAAGAGAACAATCAATATGAAAAAATAGATTATCTTTTGGTGACTCCTAAAACTAATCTGATCAAAACCTTGGATACTTCATCTAATGATACCATAGCTCCAAGAAAGAAGAAGACTACTTGAAAAAATATTGAATCAAATACATCCCCCATTATTCCTAAGAGCCTTATGGTTAGAAGTCTCTTTGTATATAACACCACCCATAACATTGTGGACAAACCATGACTTATAGTTGCATTTAGACCATCGGATTTAAGGCAATTCCATGTTTCTCGTTACCCTTTAATATAGGAACATTTTGAATGGTTGCTTAAGTTCAATGGTTCTAATGTAATTTTTGGCATTGTTGAGTTGGAGTATGGAATTGGCGCGATGGAATTGGCACGTTGGAATTGATGTAAACCTGAGTGCAATGATTTCAACTTTAGTGCATAGATGAGATCTCTCTGTGAAGGATATTATTGGCATGACTATGTGTCATTGATTGATCATGTTGAATAATGTATTGATTTCCAAGATATAAAGGAGAGTGTTTTGGTACCTACAATATTTAGTAGAGAACTATCATAGTAGTAGGATGCATGAAGATGCCTCAAAATATTATGACTATGATTGTTGGAGGTTTCTTCTTAACTAATTCCAAGGTCAAGAATGGAGATGTTTAACTTTGAAGGAGTTTCTATCTTGGGATATTAACTCATATGCTCTTGCAAAGTGCATAGATGAATGTGGCCTGGAAATACGCTTCCAATGGTATGTGGAAGATTGAAATCTCCCAATTAATCAAAATTTATGATCGGTCAAAGATCTTAGGCCAAAAGGTCAACAATTCAGGTATATGTGCATATGTAGTTTCACATACAATCAAACAAAGGGACCCATTAGTGCCCAAGTTGGCACATAGTTAACGTGTGGGTCCACAATTAATTCGTGGTATTGATTGAATAGATGGTGGAGATCTATTAGTGCATAGTGACAAAAACAACCCAAGAATAAGGTGGTTAAAGTCTGCATACATATAATAGACAATCATGTATAATTTTTTAGCTAGTTGTTGTCCATATTAACTCCAAGCCAGCCCCAAAAGAAACATAAAAGAATAGAAAAATTTTAATTTTGAATTTAAACTACTTCCAAAAGTCGCTGAACTACCATAAAATCATGTCAACCCAACCAAGAGTCACACTTACTCTGTCTCTTTCATCCACTATAAATATACATTCTACCTCCCTCACTTAGAGCAATTCTATCACTGAATACTTTCTATTTTTGTCCACATGTGTGAAGGAGAGAGAAAAATCCAGCCAAGTTTAAAGTAAAGTTTTACTTGCATAGACTAGTATTGTTTGGAGTTTTTATAGGCAGGTTGATTAAATTTTTGAGGTATTTGCAGAGGCTACCTGGTTGGAGGAGCAGTTTGCATTGGAATGGAGTTGTACCACCCGAGTGCCAATCCCAATCGATATGTGGATCAAGTGATCTACGTAGATTATCACTCGTGGGATATGTGGATCAAGTGATCTACGTGGATTATTATTGGTGGGTTTACCTTGAAGTCTTAACATTAATTTTTAATGTCTCAATAACGTGTTTTCCACTCTCCACAACACCTGCAAGTTCAGGAAACTGTTTACTATGTAAAATCACCCTTGGTGCGTATTAAATATTTTCTCTATCATGTAATTAATGTCAAATTTGAATGTTAACATAAATATGGTTGTAAAATTCATTTTTTATGTTGGGTATATTATATTTGACATAGTGAGGAGAAAATTGTGGAGGAAATATTGGTGGGTGAGGGAAAACCATTTTTACCAAGTTTTATAGAAGTTTACTCTGCAACCCTAGTAAGTAAATTGTTGTGTTTTTTTTTTCACTTGGAGGAGCAACCTCCAATTTATCACACTAATGTTATTTTCTTATGTTTTGACATATAATATAAAGTGTGTGTGCTAGTTGGGTTATGGTATTAATCCTTCACAAGTAGATTTACGGCAACCCCCTTTATTTTACTCTGTTTTTTTTGTTGTGCATAAAATTTATGTTTTAATTAAATCCTTGTGTCTATTTGAGCTAGTTGACTTTGCTACAATGGAACTGTGTAGAACAACCTATTTCTTAGCTCCTTTTCCCTATTTGCTTTTTCTAGCAATAGACTGTGATCATTGGTATTCTCCGAATTTTATGCCATAAGAACAACTATGAGTTAGAAAACATCATGTGTTATATTAGAGAAGATAATACCATCAATTAGAAAACATCACGAGTTAAGAATACCATGAGAAAAAGGATGTTGTACGACTTAAATACAATGTCTTCATTTTAATCATGTGAAGTTGAGACTTGTCTCACTAAATTTTTGGAAAATTCTTGATTAATACAATACAATAGTAAATATGAGAAGATATTCAAATAATTAATATATTAGTATGGTATTCATAAATTAAAACACACATGTGAAACAATGCATTGGATCTGATTACTTCATAACACTTGTAGGTATTTCAAGCTTTTCAAGTAAGTGTGAGAGATGATATTCATAAAATAAAACACACATGGAAACATTGAATGAGAAATGTTTTCCAAATAATTGTTATTAGCTGGTGGATATTTGTTAAAATAATCAATTTGTTACTAGTAGGTATCAATATCCTTCAATGGCCTTCCCCAACTCTAGAGCTTTAAGAAACTTCATGGTTGGAGTTTTGAGATTCTTCACTGCTGAAATGTTGAGATACTTGTAACATCTCCTTCTTTGAATTAGAGCATATTGGTTATTGTTATATCCAAAGCCAAAATCAACATGGAATCCAACATTAAGCTAGAATCTACTAGACCATACTCAACAAACACCCTTATTATTTACCGTGAAGATGTTGTGCGTCCTCTCATCATATGAAAATATTTTATTTTGAGACACGAGTACCTCCTTTCTGATTTCAGAACAATTTGATGCATTCTTGCCCAGCTTTGCAAATCATTGTCCTGTAATAATGCTACTAATATTGATGTTGTTGGAATCACGAGCTCTCTTATAAACATAAATGATGATGTCATGTGATTTTCTAATGTGAGATCCACGGGAAAGGGTTTGGAAAAATATTTTGTGGTCTTCAACTTTCACTAAAATCTCTCCTTGTAATTAAAAACATTAACAATCCCAACAAATGAACTTGGAAACTTTATGTAAGTAAAACGCCTGCAATGTGGTGCGAATATTTGATTTCCTAATGTAAAGAGGAATTTTACTACTAATATCCATTACTTCTAGTTGCCCCACCATTCTATCACAGCAACATAGCATAGCTAATTCCGCAAAATAGGAAATTTTTCTTACAAAAAATTCCTTTGATTTTGGAATAAATCTGGAAAAGTGTGGATTTTCTTTTGACTTTTTGATAGATCACTATTTTAGTATTTCATGGACTTCCAAATGTAAATTTAGGATGTCTACTTGGATCTAATGTTAAATTGCTCTATGGTTGCGCAATTGCAAACATATGATTGTACTTTTTATATTCAAAGACTTTGAACACCACTTTTGACAGATTAGAAATCATTTGAGATTCATTCAATGCTTTGAGGAAATTTTTCTATTTCGAAACATACATCTTCTTTGCAACCTGTTTGTCATACTGGAAATCCTCCAACTCCAAATTCTTTCTCACAAATTTTTGCATAAGCTCCACAAAAGTTCTAGGTAGAGTCTTCCTCACAATTCCCTTCTAATGGACAAGAATTTGGGCGAGCCACAAATTCAACTTGGGAAATGGTTTAGAAAAAGTACCTCACGCATATAAATAGTTCAGATTCAGCTTCCAATGTGAAAGAGATACCAACTTGGGAAATGGTTTAGAAAAAGTACCTCACGCATATAAATAGTTCAGATTCACCATCCAATGTGAAAGAGACACCTGTTACTAATGTATTCATGATGTCTCCTTACAATTTTATTTATGTTCATTTATCTTTATTCATGTGTTAAAAACTTAATACAACTTTAATAGTTAGTTTTTTGTAACTGAAATGGTTCAATGGAGACTGAAGACTTTTTGAAGTTAGAAAAAGGAGTTTTACATTTTGCTTGTTTGTGAGCTTGATTTCATGAGAAGTTGTGGCCTTTTGATTTGATGAGATGTTGTTGATGAGACATATAGGTATTCAGGTTTACATTTTGCAAGTTTTTATCATTCTCATAAATGTGTTGATCTTCATCTTAAGGAGGGGGCAAATACTTTTCTCTTGGAATTCAAGGATGCCTCTAGAGGAAGCTTCATGGAGTCCAAGCCTTGATGTTGAGTGGGAATTCTTGGACTTCATGAATTGTCACTTCAAATATATGCCATTGGCAATGGACAATTTCAAGCATTTAATATCTCACATGAAAGTGATGCTTATGATTTAATACAATTGAATAACATTTTGTTTACTAATTTTTATTGTCAATAATTTTTTATATATCATGATGCTTCTCAATTTTATGCCTTACAACATTTTCTTTTCAACATTTGGTGAAATTACTAGTTAATTTCCCAATAATAAAATAATTAACTTCTGATTTATATACTTCATCCGGAAGATGTTTATAGGCCATGATTTTATTTTCATTGAGTCAAAGACATTAGTAAAGGCTCCCTAGGATGTACATTTTCAGTGTATAAAAGTATAATTCAAATGTTTTAAGATTAGCTTTTCATTAATCATATTTGGAAAACTCTCCATTTAGCTTTAATGTAACACCACCTAGAAAGTGATAAGACGACTCCAATAACATTTATTAAAATTCTTGGAGTGCTTTCAAACAGATTTATATTGGAGTGGTCGTATCACTTTCTAGGTGGTGCTACATTGACTATCAAGAAGCTAAATGGAGAGTTTTACAAGTATGATTAACTAAAAGATGATATTAAAACATTTGAATTATACTTTGTAAGGCATAAATTTGAGAAGCATGGTGATATATAAAAATTATTGATAATAAAAATTAGTAAACAAAATGTTATTCAATTGTCTTAAATCATAAGCATCAGTTTCATGTGAGATATTAAATGCTTGAAAGTGTCCATTGTGAGTGGCATATCTCTAAAGTAACAATTCATGAAGTCCAAGAAGTCCAGGTCAACATCAAGGCTTGGAATCCATGAAGCTTCGTCTAGAGGCATCCTTAAATGCCAAGAGAAAAAGATTTTCCCCCTCCTTAAGATGAAGATCAACACATTTATGAGAATGATAAGAACTTGCAAAGTCTAAACTTGAACATAGATATGCCTCATCAACAACATCAACATCCACAAGTGTGAATTTTTCAGAACCTAATAGAAAGCCACAACATCTCATCCAATCAAATCAGCTCACAATCAGTCTACACTGAACCGTTTATGTTAAAACACTAACAATTAAAGTTGTATTAAGTTATTACACATGAATAAAGATAAAATGAACATAAATGAAGTTGTAAGGATGCAACATAATTACATTAGTAACACGTATCCATTTCACATTCTACGTTGAATCTGAACTATTTATATGCTTGAACTACTTTTTCTAAAAAGTTTCCCAAGTTGAATTTGTGGCCTGTCCATTCCAAGAAGGGAATTGTGAGGAATATTCTACCTAGAACTTTTGTGGAGACTCTACAACAGTTTGTGAGAAAGATTTTGCCCTCTGAGGATTTCCACGATGAGAAACATGTTGCAAAGAAGATGCATGTTTGGAAGTAAACAAATTGCCTCAAAGCATTGAATGAATCTCAAATGATTTATAATCTGTTAGAAGGGGTGTTAAAGGTCTTTTGAATTGAGAAAGTATAGTCATATGTTTGCAATTGCACAACCAGATAACAATTTAACATAAAATCCAAGTAGGCTTCCTGAATTTACATTTGAAAGTCCAGGAAATACTGAAATAGTGATCTATAAAAAATTCAAAAAAAAATCCACACTTTTCAGGATTTATTTCAAAAGAGAAGGAATTTTTAGTAAAGAATATTTCCTGTTGTGCAGAATTCGTTGTGCTATGTGGCTATGACAGAATTGTGGGGCAGCTGGAAGCAATGGATATTTGCAGTCAAATTCATGTTTGCATAAGGAAAACAAATATTCTCACGGCATTGTAGTGGTATTACTACATAAAGTTTCCAAGTTCTTGTTGGGACTGTTAGTTCATTTGTTGGGACTGTTAATGTTTGTAATTTATAAGGAGAAATTTTAGTGAGACTTGAAGACCATAGAATATTTTTCCAGACCTTTTCCCGTGGATATCACATTGCAAAATCACATGATATCATCATTTATGTTTGTAAGAGAGCTCGTGATTCCCACAACATCAATATTAGCAGCACTGTGATGTGATAGGACAATGTTTGGCAAAGCTCCGCAAGAATGCGTCAAATCATTCTGAAATCAAAAAGGAGGTAATTGGGTTTCAAAATAAAGGTTTCACATATAATGAGAGGACGCACAACAATGTGTTTGTTGAGTACCTTCTACTAGATTCTACATTGATGCTCCATTCCACGTTGATTTTGGTTTTGAAAATAACAATAACCAATATGCTCTGATTCAAGAGAAGATGATGTTACAGGTATCTCAACATTTCAGCAGTGAAGAATTTCAAAACTCAACCATGAAGTTTTGATTAAAGCTCCAGAGTTGGGGAAGGCCATTGAAGGATATTTGTACCTGCTAAATCTCCGTTGGCTGATAAGAATTATTTGGAAAACATTGCCCATTCAATGTTTCCATGTGTGTTTTATTTTAAGAATATCATCTCTCATTTACTTGAAAAACTTGAAATACCTGCAAGTAATCAGATCCAATACATTTTTTCACATGTGTGTTAATTTATGAATACCATTAATTGATTAATTATCTGAATATCTTCAAATATTTACTATTGTATTGTATTAATAAAAAAATTTCCAAAAAGTTAGTCACACTAGTCTCGACTTCACATTATTAAAAATAAAGACATTGTATTTAAGCCATACAACATCTTTTTCTCCATATTCTTAACTCGTGATGTTTTCTAATGCATGGTATTACCTTCTCTAATATAACCCATGATGTTTTCTAACTCATAGTTGTTCTTATGGCATAAAATTCCAAGAATACCAATGATCACAGACTATGGAGATAACAAGCCCCTGTGATATCAGAATTCAAGCGGTTCTTGATCGCAGAGCCATCAACTTTCAAGACAAAGATGCAAGTTTGATTCAACTAAACGCAGGAAAAGCGACACAAGCCAATTAAGTATTTAGGAGGATCAATCAATTTTCCACTTACACAGTGCAATGAATTACTTCTCAAAAGATCAAGTCTCAAAAGTATAGGTTAATCAGTTCTAGCACCCTCAATCACTTCAGAGGATCAATCAATTTCCCACTTATGTAGAACCCTAACATAGTAATATTTTAGATATGCTTCTATAAAGATAATGTAAAAACATTTCAGTTTCCATTATAACATTAATGATGTCATTATAGAAACACCTCATAATATTGACATGTCATTACAGAAAAAAAACCTCATATAAATTTGCATGAGGAAAAAATAATTATTATTGTTGGTGTTTAATTCGAAGGAAATAAAAAACTCTTAGTCGTTATGCTTTGAATTTCCCTTGCGCTCTCAGTTACGATCATACGCTATTATGATCATACCCTCCATAGCGTGGACAGTTTACGCTATTATGATCATACGCTCCACTCCCTCTCAGCTGGCTTCAGATCTCGTATGAGAGAAATATTTCATATCAGAATAACTCAACCAATTTATTCTCCATAATTGGCTCATAAAACATTTAAATTAATTCTGGGTTTTGCATTAATATAAAAAAAAATTATTCTCCATTCTTAGCTCATAAAACATTTAGATTATTTTTAGGGTCTGGATTAATATAAAAAACTTTTACGGATAGTTCTAGTTGACTGATTGAAAGAAACCCGATTTTAAAAGATCTACCTCAAACTTACAGAATGCGCTGACGGTGGATATGCCACAGGTGTGGCTGGCTCTTCACTGGGTACTGGATATGCTCAAGGAATGGATCAATATATGAAATACCTTGCTTAGATGTTGCTGGGAACCTACTACAGGCAAGGCATCTCGCTCGGCCTGAAAAAGAGAGACTAATCCCTTACTTTAAGAAGTAAAACTACAAAAAAAAGATTGTAGTGTAGAAATGAAATGAATATTATTCAATAGTTTCTACAGTATTTCTATAACATTTAGAATAAAAGGAACATTAACATGATACATTAGGAGAATAAGCATAAGACCAACCTTAGTCATAGCTTCATATGATATAGGCCACAGGTTGACACAAGAAATCTCTCCATCTTTCTCCAAGATTTTCTCTCCCAACTTATTCTTCCTAATATATAGAAGAGTGACAGTTATGTTTCAAGCATGCCTTTTTACCCTTATATAGATCAAGGACACACTAAATTGTAGGTCTGTCCAAAAGTGAAACCGGGTGGGGAAGGTTTGGCGTAACTAGGGCTCACAAGAATGGTAGTAGGTTAGAAAGAACGAACATGAGTGGCAACCCCAATATAGAGCATAGAAAGAAAATAAACTAAATTTGTTGGAAACAAAAGGAAATTAGAACATTTTGAAGATTACCAGATTTTTGGAGGCTGTAGCAGTCTCATGGACGGCAGAAGAGTGCAGTGTCTTCGCCATTGGGAGTGATAGAAATGGATGCACCGAGCATGTCCAGTAATACTGCCCATTTGTTGGGTTCTTCCCCATTTTTGACGAATTTCAGCTTTGAAGAGTAGCCAACCTATGAGTTGCACTCAGAATTTCTCAAACTAACATGAGCTTGAAAATGTCTAATGTAAATTACACGGAGCTTCCAGGCTTTATAACCCAATGGGGACATTCTAAATTGCACATGGTTAAATTTAGCCTATATTAAATAACGTAAACCATTATTACATTATTGAATAAATAAAATAACCGATCCTGTGTTAAATTTGACCATGTTTAATTGCAAATTCCATTTTTTCGAAATTAAAACCTCTTGAGGTGTTGTGTAACACGGGTGTTCACGTGGTCCTCTCTATTTTAAATTTTTAATAATATTTTTTGAAATAATAATAAAAGTGAGTTGGATTTGAGGTATTATTGTTTTTTATATGGTGAATTGACTGGGTGGTTAAAACTGGCGAGAATCTCGGTAATAATTATTTTTTTAATAATATTTTTTGAAATAATAATTAAAGTGAGTTGGATTTGAGGTATTATTGTTTTTTATATGGTGAATTGCCTGGGTGGTTAAAAGTGGTCGGAATTTCGCTAATAAAATTATTTTTTTAATTATATTTTTTGAAATAATAATAAAAGTGAGTTGGATTTGAGGTATTATTATTTTTTATATGG
>APFE031743503.1:0-20512 GCA_000404065.3 Pinus taeda
AAAAAAAAAAAAAAAAAAAAAAAAACCAACAACAACAACAACAACAACAACAACCTCAAAATGCTATCCTATAAACCATTACATATGGTTGCTATAATTTAGCAAATGAGATTAGTCCATATTCACTAGAAAACAATTCAACAACTAAACTACAAAGAACCTGATGAGAGAAAATCACAAATAAGGTTAGTCTAGCTTTACAAAATGACAACTTAGATATCAAAATTAATTGCAAAAGGGAAAATAACTAATCATTTAAGAAAATAAATACATACCAAGCAAATAAACAAAGTGTGGTTTCTCTAACATGTCAAGAAACATGTTCATATATAGAATACTCAGTGAACACAGACATTCTTATCATGCAAGTCCATTAGATTCACAATTTGGAATAGTCTTTATGTAGAATCCAATGAGCAACGTTAATTAAAGAAATGACATATCTACTCTATACCCTACAAAAGAGGTTAGTGTCCACAAAATAATCAAAGGAACATGTAAATCTCTTAAGAAAAGTAGTTAATCTACAAAATGGAAAAACTTAAGTAATCTAGATGGCAAAATAGGATAATATTATTCCTAGAATATTCTAAGAGATAGACAAAATTCCTCGAAAAAAAATATGGCCAAGAAATGGTTTCTCAATGTTAAGCACAAAGAAAAAATAATTATTATATCATAATTGAGTTCACACAAATACAAAATTTCCCAATCCTTAACCCCTAGGACACAACACACACACACACACACACACATATACCCCTCGCCCCTTCAATTTTAAAATCTAGGGGTCTAATCATCAAATTGAATTTGGTTCCCAAATTTGACATATAACTATCAAGAACAAGATCAACTAGCTAAAGGAAGTCATGTAGTTGTGTTGCACGTGCTAACCACATGACATTCTACCAAGTCTCTTGGGTTAGTTTTATTTCCTTAGTATGTTGGGGGCGTGCCTGACTCATGGCCGATTTGCATCTCACAATATTTTGAGAAATTAGATCTAATTCCTTTTGCGTCTCTTTGAAGAATACCAATCAACTAATTCTTATATCCTCTATCATTGGTATTCCCTTATGCACTTGCACCCTTTGGTGGTATTTTTGTCTTGCTTACTTTATGACCTCAACTTGCTATGCTCCTCTAGCTTTTATAACTTGGTAAAATGTAGTGATTAGAGCCTATAAAATTATATGATTAACAAAGAAGCCAAAATGGGAAACTAAGTATACATTATGAGAGGTCGCACTCTTACAACTTACATTGACATTGATATGCTTCCAATGATGATGAAAGGCCACTTTGAGTTTGAGAACCAATTAAGGCAAGATGTCATAATGACAGTCATGCAAGAGAAAGTTTAGTGAGATAGACTTAAATTACTAACCACAAGCATGTCATTTAAGTTGGAGTCCTGCGACTTAACTACTATGATCTTCCCCCTGTACGATGATACCAAGAGGTATCTCAATGTAATTGCATTCGTTGGTGGACATGCCTTGGTGCATATCGTTTTTCCTAATACAAAACCACTAAACCCCATCTTGTGATTCTCTCTTCAAATGAGAGGCATGGGTTCCGACGTTGAGAAGGGAGGTCCCTCATACCAAATATGGGTTTTATTTCTTTTATATTGGACAAGTGTAATCACCATTAACTATGATTGTAAAGCTATCTTAAGCTCATATTATTATGCATTGAAAGGAATCAAATCCATTGAGGTGTAAACTTTTGTCAAAGCTTTTTAATTTAAAAAAGCTTTTCCTAAAAAGAAAGTAATATATATATATATATATAATTGATATTGAAATATTTTATTTAAGGTGGACATTAAAATATTTGATTTATAATTGGCATTGAAATGTTTCTTTATGATTAATAATTTGTTTTTCAAATGTCACATGTCAATTCCATTTTAAATACTAAAAAGATTACACATCTCTCATAATGTAGTGTAAAAAGCATCAATTGACAAAGCAATTTTTTTTATAAAATCATTTTATTCAAAATAAATATTAAAATATTTTATTTACCATGAACGTTAGAATATTTTTTTAAATACTACTTATCATTTATATTAAGTAAAATTGTAAAACACACTATTAATAGAAACATATTTTCCAAAATAAAAAAGGTCAAACTTTAATATATTATCCTTATTTAAGTGTTCACTATGTATTTTTATTTGTAAGGATGATTAGAGTGAACTATATATGTGTTGTCAAAAGACCACGATGTTTTGAAATGGGGATGTAGCTCAAACGGTAGAGCGCTCGCTTTGCATGCGAGAGGTACGGGGTTCGATACCCCGCATCTCCATAATTAAAACCCTCCGAGGCACTCTAATTAATCTTAATTACTTTAAATTCCTGACCATTTTTCCGTGTTGCAATAAAACGTAAATATAAAGCGTCACGGTGAAGGGGGGGTCTCGCGTTCGATTGTCACTATCATTCTAACCGTGATTACTTTAAATACCTGACCATTTTTCTGTGTTGCGACAATTAAAGTAATACTAACGCTACAGATAAAACATAATTTTTAAGCGTCAGGGTGAAGATGGGTAGGTCTCGCGTTCGATTCCCACTATCATTCTAATCGTGATTACTTTAAATACCTAGCTATTTTTCTGTGTTGCGACAATTAAAGTAACACTAACGCTACAGATAAAACATAATTTTTAAGCGTCAGCGTGAAGATTGGGAGGTCTCGCGTTCTATTCTCACTATCATGAAATAGAAAGTGGTAACCGCGAATTGTTATGAAACACTATTTATAATCTAGTAATAAGGACAAATCAAAGCGGATCTGTGGCGCAATGGTAGCGCGTCTGACTCCAGATCAGAAGGTTGCGTGTTCGATTCACGTCAGGTTCATGTCATTTTGGTTTTCCCATTAATTTTTGACTTCAACAGATATTTTAAGTAGATATATTTTAGATATTTTTTAGAGATATTTTAAATATATTTTCTTTTTCCCATTAATTTTTGACTTCAACTGATATTTTAAGTAGATATATCTTAAATATATTTTAGAGATATTTTAAAAGATATTTTTAGAGAAATTTTAAATATATTTTAAGTTGAGATATTTTAAATAGCCACACACTTGTTTTTCTTTTGCATTAATTTTTATAAAGTAAAATTGAATTCAAATTTTATAAAACTAAAGTCAACTTTATATATAAATAAGATTGATTTGTATAAAATTGATATTTTATCAATTTTATAGAAAAGTAAAATTGATAGTTAAGTCAAATTTATAGGTATTAAATATATGTAAAAAATTGATATGTTTAATTTTATAGAAAAAGTAAAATTGATAGTTAAGTCAAATTGATAGGTATTAAATATATAGTATAAAAATTGATATGTAATTTTTTATAAAGTAAAATTGACTCAATTTTTATAAAAGTAAAGTCATTTATAAAAAGTTCAATTGAGGATATTTTAAATAATGTCATTTGTTTTTTTCCCATTAATTTTTATAAAAGTAAAATTGACTTGAATTTTTATAAAAGTAAAATCAATTTTATATAAAAGTATAATTGATAGGTATAAAATTGATATTTTAATTTTCATAAAAGTAAAATTTACTTCAAAATTGAAGTCAATTTTTAGAAAAGTAAAATTGATATTGGAAAGTTGCTAGAAAATTTTTAATGTCATTTGTTTTTTTCCCTTACCTTTTATAAAAGTAAAATTGACTGTAAAGTAAATTTTATATAAAAGTAAAATTGATATTAGAAGGTTATGTGTTATTCACATTGGGTTCAATTGAGAAATTTTTAAATTGATATTGGAAGGTTGGGTTTA
The DNA here is from genome assembly GCA_000404065.3 of Pinus taeda. Lineage (NCBI taxonomy): Eukaryota > Viridiplantae > Streptophyta > Pinopsida > Pinales > Pinaceae > Pinus > Pinus taeda. The sequence continues at coordinate 3,816 of APFE031743503.1, forward strand.
ATTGAGCAGTTTTAACTAGCATGTTATTTGTTCTTAAAAGTTCTATAAATTTTTATAAAAGTCAAATTAAAGCAATTTTTATATAAAACTAAAATTGATATTAGGAGGTTGCGTGTTATTTATATTGGGTTTTCATGTTGATTTTAATTGAGAAATTCTAAATAGCATGTTATTTGTTCTCAGAATGGAGGCTTATATGATTCATGACTAAAGCAAATTTCTTCTAAATAAATCACATCAATGTTTTAGGATCACCGCGATTCGAACTCCTACTAAGGTTCATCGTTGTTGTAATGGGAGTAAGACATAGTTGTAAAAGAGAATTTGTGGCTCAATGGTAATATGTATGATCAAAATGTTGGGTGTATGATTCATGTCAGGTTCAACTGAGAAATTGTAAATAGCATGTCGTATGTTTGGATCAAAATGTTGGGAGTTGAAATTCTAAATAGCATGTCGTATGTTTGGATCAAAATGTTGGGTGTATGAATCATGTCAGGTTCAATTGAGAAATTCTAAATAGCATGTCATTTGTTCTTTTTCCTTACAATGATATCAACTAATTACAATTTTTTTTCAAAGTAATTTTAATAAAATTAAATTTATTTACTTTCTACAACATGTGTTTTTAGCATGGTGAGAACTATTGAATACATAACAGTCATATTAATATATTTGATGTGCTTTATACATTTTAGTCTTCTTGTATTTTATCATTTTTTTTCTTGGAATGAAAGTATGGGAAACTCTATAGTACTTCCCCACGTTTCATGGGTGATAAGTTAGGTAAGCTTCCCTGAGGCCTTGCCCCAAGGGAATCGAACCCGTGATTGATAACAACTAGTGACAATATCAAAGAACTTCATGTGTAACTTTAAACCACTTGAGTTAACCATTAAAGCTTATATATACTTAATAGTTGAGTAAGAACCTCAATTCTTTATTATTTGCTATTTCATGTTATGGTGATATTTTTTTTAGCCATAATGAGTATAGTTTATATTAAAAAGTCATGCCCGTTTGCAACAAAATCAAGTCTTTACATCGATTTATCACTGCTTTAACAAGCTGATGAAAATTTCTTAGTCCATCTAGACTGTTGCAATAGCTATGACTTTCATGCTTACAAAAATTTCCCATTATGGGATATCTACAGCTATAACTTCAACATAATTGAAATAAGAGGTATATACATTTACAGTTCATCATTAAACAAAAGCAAAACTAAATCAGATATCCATAGTCGTTGGGCTTTTTAGACCCAGGCCCTGGCAGGCCTCTTCTGAGTGTTTGGAATTCTCATGTTCTGTCACGTCCTCCACTTTAGCCTCCATACCATCCTCCATTGCATCCACCATGAGCTTCAAATTTTCCAGTCGATGGCGCAATGCATCCACTTCGTCCTCAAGTTGCCTAATGCGTTCCTTTTTCTCAATCTCTCTTTCCTGCATGTTCATATTTTCATGCATTTGTTGATGCATGCTATGTTGGAGTTTTGACAACGCTTCTCACAGGTCCCAATGATCTTGAACACATGTGAGACATGAGGGTCTTTATTTGCCACCTTAAACCAAGGAATCGACCCTCAACCCACCAGACCTCGACCTTTGGCTTTCCCATGTGCCCGATCAAGAACTATCTTCAGAACCTTGCACGCTAGCTTCCAAAACTGCGCTTTTTATCAGTCTCCAAAAATTGGCACTTCTTTCCCTGATCTCCCACATCCAAGCAACCTCCCTCGCCCACACCAGACTGACCTGCTCCTCGACGAGTATTCACCATCTAACCTCACGCCGTCTCTAATTCTCCTCCCTCTTCCGAAGAGAATTATGAACCCACCTGGTGTCCCAAATCCAACCCGATTGCAAACACTCCAGACAACCCAAGCCCAGCACCTGTGACCTTTCAATTATGCTCAGAATTTCTTGATTTTCCTTCAAAACCTCAGACAGAAATACCTTCCTTCCCTCATTTCGACTCTTCGCAACATAATTTCATGCCTCCGTGACACAGAAACTAATACACAACAACCTCAACTCTAGCCACCAGGCTTTCATAGAGGCCATCGTCCCACTCTTTAACCTTAAAACATACAAAATCCACATATCGGTTTGCACTTTATACCTACTACCTGACCTGGAGGTGATGCAGATATGAGTGAGGAGATTGCTGCAATCGAGATCCCATGAGTATTCCATCATAAATCCACCCTCCTCCATTAAATTCCCACCAAGCTCGTGATCTCTATCAGTCATTCTCACAATTCTCCCACGAACGAGCCCAACTTCAATGAGGTCTTGAATTAAATTTTGCTCCGTAAAACTCAAATCCCTACAAAAACCCGAGGTGTTGTGCCGCCAAATTCTCCAAGAACCAAGGCTGAAACAAAGAGGCCGCACGCTGTGACTTATTCTTGAAATAGGTGTGGTACACAGATTCCACGGGAGGCCACGTTTCGAGCGAGTCTGGATGTCCGGATTGCCATGAGTCCACATGGATGGCAGTAACTTGTAGAGGGTGATGCGATAGGGGGAGGAGGAACCCGAGGTGGAGGTTATAATGCAGAGGTGGTGGTTAGAAAGGGGAGAGGTTGCAGGAAAGGGGGAAGGGGAGGGGGAATGGGAGAAAGGGGAAGGGAGGCAAGGGGAAGGGGGAAAGGATAGGAAGGGGAACGGGGGGGAAGATGTCAGGAGAGAGCTAGGTGGAGAAGGGGGGGGCTTCATATCATTATGGTATGATAACTGTAATGTTTCCACATCCATATCTATCCAATGAGGTTGTATTTACGACCTACATATAACTCTCTTCATTTACTTAAGGAATTTTTGTAGTGCTCACGACGTCATTTATAACACATTTTTCCTCCTCTAGATGGCTTGCCTTATTGGCCTATCTGTCAACATCATGATTATTTTCTCTCAAGACACGATAAAAGGTCATTGCGTCAAAAGCAGGGATCAAGTTTTGGGCTCTCATAATGATTTGATTCAGGTTAGAGATCTTATCCTTTGAAGTGTTAATCATATGCCTTATAACGATCATGGAGTCTCCTAACACCCGAATGTTTTTTATCCCATTTCTTTGTGCCAGGATTAGTTCCAGGAGCATTCCATAAGCTTCAGCTTGGTTATTGGTCTTCCGGCCTAGCCCTTAAGCATAACTAAATTCAATGATTCCCTTGGGATTAAGGAGAATCCCTCCCCCTCCTGCCACCCCACAAGTTATGGTGATATTAAATAATTAAACATATCTTACATAATTCTATAAAAAATATATTCAAATTCTTTGTAAAGTGTATGTTTCTAGCATAGCCAAACCTTCTTCATATAATATGTTATTGATTGGATTAAGTAGCATTAATATTGATCTAAGATATTTTTTTTTGCTTGTAAGGCTCATCACTATGTTTGTCATATCCATATAGCTTAATATGACTACTAGAAAGAGATTTAGTGAACCAGTGGTAACAGTAGCTTACCTTGGTTCATTTGATTCCAAAGAGGCATAGTAATAACTTGCTTAAGATTTAGGAAAGTCATTCCAAAGCTAGGAAATTAAATATGTTAATTAGGGAACTCTTTTAGTGACCAAAATTTATACTCCGTGCCTTATATTTTTTCCCTCAATCCAAGTCTTATGACTTTGTTTAATTTGAAAAATATCCAAGCAAACTTTTTGTTGCAACCAAGGAAAAATTGTGCAATACTTGCCAGTCAATCCCCAAGTATGTTGCGTGTCATTCCTCAAGTTTGCTTTGATTTTAGCTGACATATTTATTTCCATGCATGCCACCATGTCTTCAGACCTAGCAGGTGTTTGTTTGTCTCTCAACAGTTTAAGATCAATGGCCTCCAAGAGAGCAATATCAAATGACACTGATGGAAGTGCAACTGGAGCAGCAGTTGAGCGAGTGTCTACAAGTTTGTTGATCTATGAAGACACCAAGCTGATTATAGATAAGGACATCAAGCTGAAATGGCAAGAGGTCAATGATGCATTTGTAGGCACATTTAGGGAATACCTCTAAGATCGCTAAGTCTATGAGAACATCCACAAGTCCGACTTGTACCAGATTGCATGCAGGTATCCCATATTCGATGCATGGACATGATACATTGGATCATCTCGCACATTGATCCTAAGACGATGACATTGATCAGTGTCAGTGGGATATAGATTGCTACCTTTAGGGCATAGGATTATCAACAGATGTATCATATGTCAAAGACGACGATCACCATGGAGACACCCTTCATCATACCTAGAAGTAATGCCAACTCAAGGGATATCTTAAAGAATTGGGTGAAGGAGCCGACCAAATTTAGGATGACACCCAACCAGGTTTACAAGAAGAAGATACTGCGGAAGGCATATCAATACTTGGTCATCTTTGCATGTTGCTTGTATGGCCAAGAGAGAATGGAAACCTTCTGGCAGAGTTGGGTGATCACGTTGGACCAACTGGCCAGTGAAGGCAAAGCATGCAACTGGTCCGACATGTTAGCTCGCCAGCTAAAGGAACAGGTAAAAAGAGCTTGACAGTTGCCCAAAGTTCAGCAAGCAGAAATCTACATGTCCGCTTACATCTGGGATGCAATATGTGCATGTTAGGAGTTCCTGGGATTGAAGTGGGCATGGACATAGGTGGAGACCTCTGTGAACAGTTATTGTAAAATGTTATCCGAATGCAACTTCAGAGGAGTCGTTAAACAAATGTCTAATCATTTTGTCACCCCAGTGTACAAGATGATATTTGAGTAGGATCCACCTTGCATGTCGAAGGTAGCAATGGAGGCATTGATCGATATAGTAGATTGGTATGCCTCACTATTTGGCACCTTCATGTGGATGTACAATGCGAAGAAGCCTCTGCACGTTTTACCAAAATTTTCCTTGGACAAGCTCGTGGTGCAAGAGGTATCATACCACATCTCGACAGGATTGTTAGCTAGGCTAAATTGAAAGAAGAACGCACCTTGGCCTACTCTTCCATTGCGGATTGGGTTGTACAAGATATATAATTTCAAGCATGTAGATTTCGAAGCAGAGGAGATCAAGAAATATGCATTCAACGCTCGAAGCTACAATCTATATGAACACATTATTTTGTAAAAGATCACTGTGCGAGAGTATAGTTTTAATAGATCCACGTTGCATGCAAGAGGAAGATTTTCGATAGCACAAAGGCATAACAAAGCTGCAAGTTCTGAGCATACCCACTTGTGCAGAAAGCAACTTTGGTAATAGAGGCAAAGAGGCAACAACGCGATAGGAGGAAGGCGCAAAGGCAAAGAGAAAAATGGAGAATGGAGGGAACAAAGAAGGAGTTGCATGAGTTTAAGGAGAAACTCCGGAAGGAACAAGATCTGCATAGACAGGAGAATGAAGTGTAGTAAGAACATGTACAATAGGGGTGCAACATGTATAGACAGATGGGACTAGGCCTGTACAAGTAGTTGACTCATCTGAATAGCTAGCACCAAGAAGACAGAGTGAGCAGTCGTAGGAGCAGGAATTTGCTCAAGAGGTTGAACAAGCACTTGAGCAGATGGGTATGGACATGGAATAGTAGGAGTTAGAGCAAGACATCGACCTCATGCCTCACCACCAAGAGGTCGAACCGCTAGCTTCACCAAATCCGAAAGTGGAGCAAGTCCCAAGCGACCAAGGAGACACTAAAATCCTTGGAGACAATCCGGAAGGAGAGATGCACAACATCTCATTCAATGAGTCCCAACATAGAGTTGTGTAACCTCGCAGAGTGTTGACTCTAGATGATCACACATCTCCTGCACAGTTTGAGGAACGAGTGATCATGTCTGACACACACAAGCATCTAGTAGCATTGGCTGATGATACTAGAGCATATGCCAAAGCCACTAGCTCGAGTGTTCTCTTCCTGATAGTAGAGAACGAGAGAATGGTTAAGGAGTTACAGATGTCCAAGCAGGGAGGATAACCAGTTACAACATTCGCCCGAGCAGAGTTTAAGAAGGAAATACTAGATGAAGTATTGTCCCTTGACACAGTCATGTGCTCGTTGTATTCCAAGTTTGGTACCATGCATAAGGCAGTTGTCCATCTCAACAGTTGGCAGCAGCCATGTGCTAGGAGACAGCATATATTGTTGAACGTGCATGTTGTTGTTGATTACATGCAAACATGGACAATGAGATATAAGGGAGCCCCGCTACGCTCGCCCAAGATGATTAAGCCCAGAGCGGTCGAGTTGAAGGCACACATCTCGAGTTAGATCCAAAACTATGAAGATCTCTCGCAACTCATCACTAGTTTGCAGGCTTCCCATGCACAGGTTTTCAGGAGTATGGATGTTGTTGTGTGCGCACACATGATCCCATCTATTGGGACACTCACTTAAACAAAGACAAAGGCACAGGTCTGACAAGAGCTTGACTCGTACTTTGACGAGTTGATGCGCATAGCCACCAACCCAGACTTGGTGATCAGTGCAGACACCATGCATCGGTCTATTGTTGGTCTGGCCACACTCAAGACAATGATGTGCATGTTATCAAATGAGTTGGACAAAGGAGCTCGAGCAGTGTACCCGGATGCTATGGAGGCAAGATTTCATTTCCAAAAAGATGTCACCTTAGAGTACACGGACACCATCGTAGACTACCAAGCTTGGCATCAGTTCGCTACTATTGACCACCGTGAGGATGTCGAAAAGCTGGTCTTCCTACATTTGTCTGAGTCATAGTGATGCCTTGCATGACTTTCTCAAGCCTATTTTGTCTCACATGGGTACATGTGTAGATTGTATGTATTGTCTTGTCAAGTGGAAGTTCAAATGTTAATAGTTGGATGTAACAATCATAGAGTAGATGAAGAGTCATGAGGGTAGTTGAACTGTCACAAAGGGGAATATGAAGGCTCACCCCACCCTTTGCTATATATAGTCCCTCATAACTCATTGTAAAGGTTTTCGGTCAGCCAAGCTTTTGATAGGAGTATCTTAGAGAGAGCTTGGATAATATTCTTATGAGCTTGTTGAAAATGACAACAAGAAATGCTAAAAATAGCAGTCTGGGTACTAGTGCTGGATTGAGCAACAGGGAATGAAAAATGGAAGTGCTAAAAATAGCATTGCTATTTTTAGCAGTTCGGGATGGATTCCAATTTTAGTCAGTCCCTGGACTAAAATAGGAAGTAAAATCTAAATGTGAACTTAACAGTTGTTTGAAAATAAATTAATTAATTCACCATGAGTTAATTAGTTGTGAAAAATCAAACATGAAATCTATGTGAGGACATGCAACAGTTTCTCCATTAATTGAGGAATTTATCCATCAGTTAAAGAGATAAGCATGATTTCTAATTTGAGTTGTAATTAGTTGGCTCAGTTAACTAAGTCAAGTCCAGTTAGATTGATTTAAATAGTTTGTTTAAATTAATGTGAGTTAAGTTAGTTAATGCATGCTTGCATATAACTGCTGCACTTTAGATAACTAAATATTATCTCATGAATAACTCATGTATGTTAGTTCAGACAGAGACCCAGTTGAGATCAGAGGAGGGACAATGTATTATCAATTGGATGGATTTTTCCTATAAAGGAAGCTCATCCATGGAGAAGGATTTATATCCTTTAGGTTTGTGCAGTTATTTGAGAGGTCAGAGCAATGTGTGAGCGATTATTACACACAGGTGGCAGCTTGAGGACCGAGGAGAAACCGTGCAAGGAAATAGGAGGCTTGGAGGGCAGAGGAGAAGGTTTGAGAGAGGTCTTTGACTGTCTATGAGCAACAGAGGGATTGTACTAAGATCTGGTTGGCTTCCAAGCTAAGGCTTTGTGTAATTCTGTGATTATTTTCCACTTGTCTGATAATACAAAGATTGGGGTTTTAGGCTGAGGCTTTCCCTTGGTTATTTCTTCTATGTTATGTGTGATTGATTTATTCTTATCATTTATATGTGTTCAATTGATCTTGCTTAATTCGATTAAGCTTTCGCATGATTGGTTGTAAAAGTAGATCAACTATTTTGCTTTAGTATATTGCATTATCAAGTGATCTACAAGTGGGAATTTCTACATGGTATTAGAGCGAAGTTTTGTAGAAAAAGTTCTACATGGTATCGGAGTAAAGTTGATCAAAGTAGAGAATAGTATACACGAAGAAAAGAATCCAAAGTAAAAAAAACTGGGCCACAAGTTTTTAGAGCAGATCTGAAAATTTTTGTTCAAAATTTTCATAAACAAATAGCAAATCTGGATTCCTTGTGGAAAAAGACCCAAATTCAAAAAAAAAGGCTAAATCGGAGTTTGGATGAGGGAGATATCACTGATTTAAAATTAGCTTTTTTTCTAGAAAATTTCATGATGATGGGAAAGATGAAACAGATTGGTGTGCTAGCCAAGAACCTGTATGCACTTGAGGTACAAGATGCATGCAAAGCCTTGAGGAGCAAGGAAAAGGTTAGATACTTGGTGGTTGAGAAGGAGAGTAAATTACCTCTCAACATGCAGCGCCAGAAGAAGTCTCAGACGATTGTTGAAGAGCTATGATTGGTGAGCAACTTAAGGAGGTTGTGGAGTAGCCACAACTGGGGAAAACGAGAGGAGGCAGAGTGGAGGCATCCACTCATGCAGAGACCTCTAGTAGGGGGAAATTTCAAGCCAGGTGGGTAGAGGGATCACATGCAGCCATACCTCCAGGTGGGAGGTGGGGCGATGTGACGTGATAGTCCCAAGAAGGCTGAAATAGGGACAGGATCCTCAAGGTACCCAGCCTCTTGGATTAGACCTTGCTACGGGAGCCTCGATGAGGAGTAGTAGGACTGGCTAAGTGGGTAGAGATAGATGCAAATGGAGTGGTAGAGAGAGCTATAGTGTATAAATCCCAAGACAGTGCTGAGCTAGCAGCCTGCAACAATGCGAGAGGCACAGGAGTGTTGCACTAGTGCAGGATGGCATAGAGAGGTGTGCAACGGTGCGAGATGCATGGAGTGTTGTAGCAGCTCAGAGGTCACAATGGGAGCACTTGTCAGTGGCAGAGGAAGCATCAACATCAAAGGATGTTTCTAGCCCAACAAGGAGGTCAGTTGGGAGATTTTTTGTTTCTAGAGTTGTTGGAGCAACCACACTTGGTAGAAGTGTTGCATGCAGAACATTCCAAAGGTACAGGATCGGTTTCAAGTTGAATGCCATTCTTGTTGAGAGGAAGTGTTGAAAATGGCAACAAGAAATGCTAAAAATAGCATTTCTATAACTAGCAGTTTGGGTACCAATGCTGGATTGAGAAACATGGAATGAAAAATGGAAGTGCTGAAAATAGCATTGCTATTTTTAGTAGTTTGGGATGGATTCCAATTTTAGTCAATCCCTGGACTAAAATAGAAAGTAAAATCCGAATTTGAACTTAACAGTTGTTTGAAAGTAAATTAATTAATTCACCATGTGTTAATTAGTTGTGAAAAGTCAAAAATGAAGTCTATGTGAGGACATGCAACTGTTTCTCCATTAATTAAGGAATTTATCCTTCAGTTAAAGAGATAAAGATGAGTTCTAATTTGAGTTGTAATTAGTTGGTTCAGTTAACTAATTCAAGTCCAGTTAGATTGATTTAAACAGTTTGTTTAAATTAATGTGAGTTCAGTTAGTTAATGCATGCTTGCATATAACTGTTGCACTTCAGATAACTGAATATTCTCTCATGAATAACTCATGCATGTCAGTTCAGACAGAGACCTAGTTGAGATCAGAGGAGGGACAATGTATTATCAGTTGGATGGATTTTTCCTATAAAGGAAGCTCATCCATGGATAAGGATTTATCTCCTTCAGGTTTGTGCAGTTATTTCAGAGGTCAAAGCAATGTGTGAGGGATTATTACACACAGGTGGTAGCTTGAGGTCCGAGGAGAAATTGCGCAAGGAAATAGGAGGCTTCGAGGATAGAGGAGAAGGTTTGAGAGAGGCCTTTGACTATCTATGAGCAGCAGAGGGATTGTACTAAGAGCTGGTTGGCTTCCAGGCTAAGGCTTTGTGTAATTCTGTGACTATTTTCCACTTGTATGAAAATACAAAGATTGGGGTTTTAGGCTGAGGCTTTCCCCTGGTTATTTCTTCTGCGTTATGTGTGATTGATTTCTTCTTATTAGTTATATGTGTTCAATTGATTTTTCTCAACTTGATTAAGCTTCTACATAATTGGTTGTAGAAGTGGATCAAGTATTTTTCTTTAGTATATTGCATTACCAGATGATCTATAGTGGGAATTTCTATAGAGCCTTGACTTCTCCGCTGTGCAGAGTTAGTATATCTCTTTGGAGGAGCAGGCGACAGTGACTATAATGTTCCACTGTCAAAACTAGTGGTTGGTTGTGGTTGTATTGCATGACTGGAGCTTACACTTCTTAATATAACATAGCCAACAAGTTTCATGCATATGATGTATTGTATTTCAGCTATCTTGTTTACTATAAATGATATATGTATATGTTTTCTTACACATGCATGTGTAACTATTTTCTGTATATGTATGTAGGAATATTACTAAAATGTGATGTTGGTTTAAACATCACTTTGGATTTCTAGCTTGCCTTCCATGTTGTGATGCATCTTTGCTCATGTGTTCCCTTCTTAACCCCGTGATTTCACAAGTTTCCAAGGGATGCACTCACCTCACCCTCCGTGTGTTAGAACCACTCATGCACCTTCCTTGACTTGCCGCATATGTCACACCCTTGCTACCAACAGGGACATCTTACTTACCTCTATGTGAAACTGCAATCAAGGTGATACTGTACAACCCACTGCTAGGAATCCTACACTAAATGGATTGAGGTCTAGTTGGGACTTCTTACCGGGGAGATCCCCTGACATGTTGGTGGGTCGAGCACCGTCAACATTTCTGGCACTAGAAGAAGGGCCAGATGACAAGTTGTGTCCTCTCATCCTATTTTGAACCTTCGCATATCTATCATGGAATATGTTACACTCTCCCCTCCACGACGTTTTTCACATGCTGAACCTCTCAACATCACGAGGGAGTTTTTTGATCTCTTGTCCGAATTCACGTATGATGGTGAAGGCGAAGTGACCTGGCCTATGTTATTACAAGATCTATTCACCATGCTTGACGAGGAAGATGGATGTTCTGATGAAGAGGCCAGTCTGCTGCTTGAATACACACTTCGTGAATCGCCACAATGGTGGTGCTACGGCCTACTGGCTGACATTGTGCACTCACTCGAGCAGTTCTATAATCTCATTGAATCTACTTTCCATCATTTTGATCCAGAACCTCTTGATCAAAAACTGTCCCAACAACTGAAGGCCCTACATGAATAAACTATGGATTTTTGGAAGCACTTCTGTGTTTTTCAGTTTGAAGGTCCGAAAAGCCAGATGGAATTTCCATATCTTTGGGATAGATTCCAGTACTTTCTTAATAAATCAATCCATCCCAAGAAGAAGTTTGAGCCCAAGCCTCGCTCATCATACTTCAATGATGGAGTTGCGCAATCACAAATGGACATGGTCACTGTCATAAATGACTGTTCGTCGTCCCCTCAACGAACAACTCCACCACTGCAAAGTGATGCGGGAGAACAAGCACACATTTGTTCGACTGTCACATCCTCCCAACATCACTTCACTTAATTTTCACACAGATTTGGTTGTGAGTCCATTGAGTTATCACTTGCATTTTGTACCTCAATCTCCATATTCATACTCGGATGTTCCTCTGGATGATACTGTCTTGTGTTCTTCCATTCCGAACTCTACACTTGTTGTGAACGATGATCAAGCCATCGATGGAGTTGATGTTGCACAACCAACATGCACTACCATTCATGAAGAGTATGACTGGGAGCTTGAGCATCAATACTCGGTGAAGGATGACTCCCTTCTGTCTGAGCCTCCTCCATTCTTTCCTGACATCTTTGGTGAACCTGCCATCCATGATTTTACATGTGTATCTGTGTCTACGAGTGCACCCATTGTTGATCGTTCGTAGGACACACCGGGTGTCAGTCCATCATCCGACAACGGAGAGGATAAATTATTCATTGAAAATCCACTTGACTTTTCATCTGCTTTTTCTGGAAACAGAAAGGGTGAATTTGTCTGCTTCTCATCTACCCCTCTGTTTGATTCATCAGATCATGAGGATGCCAATGAAATCATTTATTTTGCTGATCATAGCTATCATGATCTATTTACTCATGTATTCAATCATGATGCTAATTCTATCGCAGTTTATTTTTTGAAGCTGCCTGTTTATGATGATCTATTTGTCAATGAAGTTGAAACCCCCTAGACTGTTGAGGCACTTCAACCCGAGCTTATGGTTATGTCAGGCCCTCATTGCCTTGAGGTTGGTTTCACTTCCGATCAAGAAATTGTTGAAACACCTGAGGCTCCTCATCACTCGTCTGTATGCATTGAAGATCAATCTCACACACAGATCATACTTCCTCCACTCGAACTGCACGATCCCATCACTCATGCATTGGAGGAATCTTACATAGAAAGCACACGTGCACGACGCAAGTTGTCTTTGTCTCTTTCATTTACTTGCATGTCATATTCAAGAGTATGCATATGCTTAAAAACTACACATAGTGTCACTAAACACCATGACGAGTCCACAGACTGTATGTCATGCACTTGCACTCACTTATGTTATATGGACACATTAAAACTTGGAGTGTGTCTGTCTTCATTGTTATATCTTTCTTGTTTGCTGGTTCGCACAACCGTGTTGCTCGCGGAACATGCCTTCACCAACATGGATCAACCAATGCACTGGTGGCTACATTGGAAGTATCACTTCCCATGATCAGGCCCATGCACCGTTAGCTTAGGAGTAGGAGCAGTGTTTGCTTTCGGTTGTTTTCTTTCATGCTTGTTTGCTTACTTACCTCGCATGTTTGTTTGTTTTCTTACTTGTTTTATTTCCGCTTTGCTTTCACATTTACTTCTACTTCACTTTGTTTTGTTGTTTTTTTTCTTGTTTTGCGCTCATAGGTTATTTTTGCATGAAACTGTGTGTAACTCTTGAAACAAGCTGGGTAAAGTACAAGAGGACTTGTGCAATTATCAATACTTGGTCATTTGTCATCTGACCTCTGTATGAAGAACTTGGCATCTTTAGTCCATGATACGCCAATGGAAAATATGTACTGTTCGAAGTGAACCTTGGTGAAAACACAAATTCTTGCACACTAACTAGTGTCACCTACTCTAGTCAGTTGTTTTTGGGTTAATCCTTGGCAGCTCAGTCAAGTAGAGTAAGGTGAGGGGGAAAACCTTAACATGCATGTCAAAGGTATATAAAAACTACTTCTCCGAAGGAACAACCTCTTATGTTCTCAATAAGTCGGGATCCCTGTTCCGCCTTTGAAATGGATAAGTGCTATGCACAGTTATGAAAATGAAAAAAAGAAGAAGTGAAAAGTGAAAATTTTTGAAAAATGAAAATGAATAAGGTGAAAGAAGAGAAAGGCTTCCTGCGCAAAGAGGTGATGCAAGTAACTCTGTCGGGGTACTGACCAGGCTCGCTGGTAGCGTAGCGATGTTTGTGTTCCTATGTGACTCTGTTGGGGTACTATCTAGGCCTACTGGCAGCGGAGCAAAACCAGAGATGAAATTAAGACTCTAGCGACCATACTACTTGTGCACCAATATACCCCTCATCCCCAATCAAAACAATTGTGTTGAATTGGCTTGGAATGTGTGTTGATAGACCAAGAGCTTGGTAGATGCCACATCTTACAATCAAGCAAGTGTAGAAACCGAGACGAACTGAGAACTAAACAATACTTCCAGAGGTGTTAGACTTGCTTTTCATGAATGAGGTCCATTCAGAGAACTGGAGTTCTACCAGTGTGTCTACGAGTGTTGTAGCGGATACAACCACCCTCCAAAATTTTGGCTTAGCTTTGTTTTGGAGCCTCCTTACCAACCATACTTCGCAACATGTCTTGCATTGTAAAGTACATGAGCTTCAGTGCTTTTCTAGTAGCATGACAACATGTGCATGATAGCTTGGTTCACTTCCCTTATAGATTTCTTCCATGAACTTCGTCCAGCTGTTGGCTGAGAAACTCCCTCAAGAAATTTCACAATTCTACAGGGGAACTAGTCTTCCCTCCGAAAATTGCGCAATCCTAACTAGCAGCCTATTGGGCTCAGAGACTGCACAATCTTGTCAGTCAACCTTCCCTGAGAAAACTACGAAATATGGCCCAGCAAGACTGCTCAGCCCAGAAATTGTGCAATTTTGGGTAGCAATCAGCTACTCCTCCTAGAGATTGAACAATCCCTCTGGGAAACCAGCCCAACTCCCTCCCATAAATGCATAAATTTATCCCTCAGGCAAGCAAGCTATTGCATGTGCCATTGGATTGACCGGTTCCACCAGGACCAAGACAACTTGACTTGCATGCATGGGCCACTTTTTCCCGAAATAGCAAAAAAAACATGCAAAAAGCATCCCTAGATTTTAGGGAGATATTTTTAACAGCTGGAGGTTACATGCAAAGATCATTTTAGAATTTTTACTCCAAGTGTTGCTTTTTCCTAAATTTGTGGCGTGCACATCATGAGTCTCAAACTTATTTATTTGACGCTTTAGAGCTCACTTTTTCACATCGATCTTGGAGGTCTGACATCCCACAACACATCCAGGACTCTTCTACACATCCAACTTAGCTATTTACGGGTAAGTTCACTTAACTTGTCTTTTGCAAAATTTATGTTGCTTTTTGTCTTTTGGCTTGTGTGAGTATCATCTACTTTGATTTCTGTGAATGCTTATTGTTATTTGCATGCATATTAGGTTATAATAGCATTGTTTCAATTTTCTTTAGCATCTCATTGTTGTCACATGCATGGCACTGTTTTGCATGAACGATCGTCGATTCGGCGAATCGCTTCACACACATGCATGTTGTTCCATTTTTTGAATCTTTCATTCACTGTTTACATGCATGATCGATCATTCACTCTTGCTTACACTCAGTATCGCCATCCATTCACACTCACATTTGCTTTCAATTTCCTGTCAGCAGGTTTGGGAAACCTTGGCCTGGTCTCTGCCTTAGCAAGATAGCATTGTTCAATCCTGAGAGGGAAGGCTCTGCCTTCCTCTCAGAAAATGTGCATTTCTGCCCAGTGACTTCCCTCTAGTCTTGCATTGCACAATTATGAGAGGTAGTGACTGATGGCCCAGAAAATTACATAATGCAGTCACTAGGCCTACAACCCTTGCTAGCTGAAATTGTGCATTGCACAATTCCAATAGCTAACATGCCAGTCTAGATTGTGCATTGCATAATTCCAGTAGCCAACTAGCCTCCAGACAGTCTGTACTACCTTTTTTGCAGTTCTAATAGCCAGTCTCCCAACCTCCCAGGAAAAATTGTGCAATCCTTGCTAGTCAATCCCCAAGTATGTTGCATGTCATTCCTCAAGTTTGCTTTGGTTTTATCTGACAAATTTCTTTCCATGCATGTCACTATGTCTACAAATCTAGTAGGTGTTAATTTGTCTCTTAGCTGTTCAGGATCAATGGCTGCTATAGGATAAAATGCACAGTGTATGGATAATGAAGATACCCTCAAATGTCTTCCTGGGACCTTCGACATTATCTGCAACTGTCACAAAGTTACATGCATGTTCATAAACATTAACTAACTATCAAAGTAGGAGAAGTAGATTAGCTCGAGCCTCCGTGTAGATTTGCTGGACAACGCAATGCAGCTAGGTGGAAATCCCTTGAGCCGGCTCTAGATCAATTACTGCACATAGAAGAGACAAGCATAATCACAACATACAACTCTAATAAATAATACATTAATACATAAAATAACATCTAGTTACACATAACTAAGCCACTCATGCTAAAAGTTATTGGACAAAAAACTGAATGAATGATAGTACCAACAACACGGAGTAGACAGTACAACTGCATTTCTATATTAATGTTGGAAGAGTGATTACAACCATCTGTTGTATCAGCCTTCCCTTACCCCTCCAACTTATCTCTCTCTCTCCCTTCTTGCCAACTTCTTATGATTTGAGACAATGCTCAACAGTCAAGTATGCTATCCTTTCAAATGCTCTGACCTCTATCACCATAGCCCTAGTTTTGCATATGTAGCAATTGAGTTAGGGTTGCCAAGTTCTTCCTTGAGTTCCCTAGGGAAAAAGCAATGAAGTTGTCATTCTTTTCAGCTCTTTCCCATTTGCCTCCTTCATTACGATTAGAAATCCTCCAAATAGGTCGAATCTGGATATTCCCTACTTTTCTTGATTAAATCTAGGAACAAATATCTAGATATTTATGAGTCAATTTGTTCCTTTGACCCTTAGAACTGCACTAAGATCGACTAACATTGTTCCTGAACTAGTAACTTGAGTTAGTTGGGTCACTAACACACCCTTAGGCTTGTAGAGAAGCTTTATAAAGCAGGTTGTCAGTGCATAGCCAACGTCAGTGTGGAAACGAAGCATGTGATCTTAGTCTTTGCTTCGGCTATCATGTCTTTCCCCTCTGAGTTGATGAGGAGGTCAATTTGTTGTATAACAATGGCCTCGAAGAGAGCAGGATCAAAGGACACTGATCGAAGTGCAACTGGAGTAGTAGTTGAGTAAGTGTGTAATATCCCTCCCTTTAATAATAAATAATAAAAATAATAATATAACAATAAATAATAAATAATA
>APFE031743506.1:6167-44335 GCA_000404065.3 Pinus taeda
AAATTTCCCCAAGAATTTAGAAGCCCCTTATCCCCTTCATTTCGCTTCATTTCGACAAAATTCCTTGTTTCACACATCGGGATAAGTTTCACTCAAAAGATGTTTTAGAGAAATCAAAGATGAATTTTGGAAAACTGAGAGAGTTGTTGTCCAAAACATGCCAAGGAAGAAAAACATCCTTCACTTTTTACACAGGTGTCATGGTTTTAGAGAAATGTCAAAAATACAATCACCTAGGGAGAATTGATGCACCTCTGAAGTGACCTTGGGAAAATCAAGTTTTCTCCTAGCTTGGTTGGCCCAATAACTTCCTTGATGAGTCAAAGGATAACTAGACAAAAATAACTTTCCAATGAACTATCATGAGCTCAATTTTGAGTTGAGGAAGGCATTCAAAAGTTGACTGCAACAACACTCTACCTTGAGGCAGCCTCATTTGGCACATTTTCACCAGTCTTGGGAGATTTGCTTTTTTACAAGGCAAATGAACTCCAAATTGAAAAATTCCTGTTGGGTTGGAAATTAGACTCAAATAAATTTCCAATGAGCTATCCTGCACCTGGTTTCGACACCGTGAAGGCATCCAAAAGCCTCCTGCAAAATGCACTATGTGCGTGCGACCCATACAGAAGGCGCGTGATGCATTGGGTGCGCGCGGCACATTGGGTAAGCGCACGGCGGAGATAGTCTAAAGCCCTAAAACTTGCTGGAAACTTCACCAATTCACCAATACTTTGCCTAGATTTGCCAGGTAGGCTCTCATTCACTGTTATTGCTTTGTATTTGATGGTGAATGTGATTGGTTCATGGATAATGGCTGTTGAAACAAGACTTTGAAAACCTCCTTTTGCAAACAAGGAAACTTGTTGTAGGGTTTGAACACTGTTTTGTCACCAAGTTTTTTTTTTTTTTTCCTTTCCCCATTTCTATTTGTTCCTCATTTCCAAATCTCACTCATCAATCCTACACTACAATCCTTAAACTCTTAATCCCTTATCCCTATAAGAACTCAACCCTATTCAATATCCCAAACCCTAAAACCCTATTCCCATATATAAATTTCCCCTCCTCTCCCTAATTACATTTTATCTCAAAATTCCCTAATTCCCTGATATTTTCCCCTTCCTAATATTCCCTTGTTACATTTGTTTTCCCCTTGGTCACAACATTGTTGAGATCAGAAGAGCAGTTCACATTCAGTTGTATATAGTAGTTTCACATATCAGCATTCATCCAAGGCAGTCGTGCAACAACAGTTATGTCATCCGGTCATTCATCCGATTATAAAGTGGAAACCCAAATGACTCACCCTTGGAAGGACATGTACTCATGAGGCTTCATAGAGGTGGCAGACATATCATTACTTGTCCCGGAACTTGGTGTACAAAGCGAGAATCGAGAGTTTGAAAGCAAAGGTAAAGAGAGCTTCAAGGAGGAAAAAAGTGGATGAAGGACTCTAGATATTGGCTGAGGCATCCTTGGCTCATCATTACCCTTGATGAAGAACCTTCAGTCCAAATTTCAAGAAATTTGGAGAAATTTTTGACAGTTTGGAATTTTTGCACTAAAAAACAGGGTTTTTCCCTATATGCGTCGCGCACCTCGCGCGACCCATAGGATTGGGAGCTCCAAATCACAAATGGCTTGCAGTTTTGGGTTTTTCATGGAGAATCATGAATTTTGGTACTTGGGCAAGAAGTTTGGGTGAGTTATGGGTCCCCAAAAGGTCAAAAAAACATGCAAAAAATGACCTCACTACCCCTATTTTGACACACAGGAAGTAGTCTTGGGAGAATGCACTTGTGGAGGGGTAAATTGACACCAAATTGGAAAATTCCACTTGGGTTGGAAAGTAGACAGGCAGGGCTTTCCAACAAGCCAATCTGAGATCAATTTGGACTCCTAAAAGTGCCCCAAAACTAGGCTGAAAGGTGTGTGACGCATAGAGCTCAGGCGTGCGACGCATAGAGATTTTTGGTCAATTTTTCACCTTCCAGCTCAGAATTTCGGCCAGTTTTGACCAGTTTCACCTCTTGATGTGATTTTTGACCCAGCTTGATGTAATTTGATGTACATGATGTAACTTGGGCACTTATTTACCTATTCTAGATGATTCATTCACAAAATAGAAAAAATTTAATGTAATGAATCAATTTCCCTTCTTTTAGAGACAGGTTGTTTGGATGCCTAGTTTTCAGTTCTATGTTTGGAATTAGTTCAAACTGCTCCTAAAAGGAGGAGCTCGACCCCTAGAGGCATGGGAAGGGGTTAGGATGGTCTATATGATGTAATTTCTCAATCATTTTCAGGGGTTGGAGAGGTTGGACTCTTGGGAATAGCTTGACACTCTCTTGTACATATTTTATCTGCATTTTTGGCCTGGGTGATAGATTCAGGGGCCTCATTCCATGCCACACCTGATAAGAAACATTTTCATGATTATGTTCAAGGATATTTTGGACAAGTTCGATTGGGTGATTATAAACCCTATAAAATCGTTGGAATGGGTACAATTTTCATAACACAACAAAATGGAAATCAGTGGCTATTGAAGAAGGTAAGGCATGTTCCAAATCAGAATAAAAATCTGATTTCAATAGGGCAGTTGGGAGGTGAAGGTTGCATAACTAATTTCACAGATAAAACCTGGAAGGTCACTAAAGGATCCTTGGTAATAACGAAAGGGGAAAAGGTTGGTACATTGTATTTATGCAATGGTATTTCTAATTATGTTAATGCTTTAACCTCTACAGGAGAAGATACGACATTGTGGCATCATAAGCTCGGGCACATGAGTGAGAAAGGGATGCAGATTCTTCACTCAAGAAATTTGTTGCCAGGTTTGAATCATGTTGATTTAAAATTATGTGAGAATTGTGTTTATGGAAAACGGAAGAGAGTCAGATTCCTTAGAGTTGGGAAGGAAAAGAAGAGCAAAAATTAGATCTTGTGCATACAGATGTATGGGGACCTGTTCAAGTATCATCTCTTGGTGGCTCTCGTTATTATGTTACTTTTATTGATGATGCAACCAGAAAAACCTGGATTTATTGTATTCGAAATAAATCTGATGTTTTTGATACTTTCAAGAAATGGAAAGCTTTGGTTGAAAATGAGACAGGGAAAAGGTTGAAGTGTCTCAGTTCAAATAATGGAGGTGAATATTGCAGCAAAGAGTTTGATAGGTACTGTTCAGAGAATGGAATTCGCAAAGAGAAGACAGTTCCAGGAACACCACAAGAAAATGGTGTGTTAGAAAGGATGAACAGGACAATCATGGAGCGTGCAAGGTGCATGAGATTGCATGCAGGATTGCCTTTACAATTTTGGGCACATGCTGTAGGTACTGTTGTTTATCTAAGAAACGGAGGGCCTTCAAGTTCCTTAGATGGTGGTATTCCAGAGGAGGCATTTTAAAGACTTTTAGTTGTGAAGCCTTTGTCCACATTAATAAAGAAAATAGAACAAAGCTTGAGGCAAAATCAAAGAAATGTACCTTTATTGGATATGGTGTTAATGATTTTGGTTATCGCTTATATGATTATGAAAATACAAAATCATTAGGAGCATAGACGTAATATTCAATGAAAAGGTCTTGTATCAGAATCAGTTGCAGGAAAAGAAACAGGAAAAGGAAAAAAGAGAATACACAGTGCTTGGCGATATCATAGGAAAAGTCATGGTGCATGAAAGTCATAATGATCAACAACCAAAACAACAACCACAAGAGCAACAAACACTTCAAACACTTGAAAGTGGTGTTAGAAGATCTACCAGGATAAGTAGACCCCCTGAACGATACTCTCCTATATTATATTATGTATTGTTGACTGATTCTGGTGAACCAGAATGTTATGAAGAAGCAGTGCAAGTAGAAACTAGGAAGAAGTGGGAGCAAGCCATGAAAGAAGAGATGGACTCCTTAGAAAATAAGCAGACTTGGGACTTAGTCAGGTTGCCTACAGGTAAAACAACATTGCAAAATAAATGGGTTTACAAGCTGAAGGAAGAAGATGGAGGAAAACAGAGGTACAAAGCTAGACTTGTAGTGAAGGGGTTTGCACAGAAGAAAGGTATTGATTTTGATGAAATATTTTCTCCTGTTGTTAAAATGACTTCAATCAGGACAATTTTAAGTCTAGTAGCAGCTGAAGATTTGCATCTTGAGCAGTTAGATGTAAAGACAACCTTTCTCCATGGGCATTTGGAGGAAGAGATATATATGCAGCAGCCACAAGGATATGAGGTAAAATGGAAGGAGAAACTAGTGTGCAGGTTGAAGAAGAGCTTGTATGGCTTAAAACAGGCTTCAAGGCAGTGGTATCTAAAATTTGAGAGGTTTATGTCTGAACAAGGTTATACTAGATGTCACTTTGATCATTGTGTTTATCTCAAAAGGAAAAATGATGGCAGCTATATTATATTGTTATTTTATGTAGATGATATGCTTGTTGCAGGTTCTAACATGCAGGAAATAAATGTGCTCAAAAAGAAATTGGCAAACTCATTTGCAATGAAGGATTTGGGTGATGCAAAACAATCCTTGGTATGAGAATAACTAGAGACAAGAAGAATCACAAATTAACATTGTCTCAAAGTGAGTACATAGAAAAGGTGTTAAAAAGGTTTGATACGCAGAATGAAAAACCAGTTAGTATACCTTTGGCTAGCCATTTCAAATTAAGTAAGGAGGCGTGTTCCAAGACTCAGGAAGAAATGGCTCATATGCCTAAAGTTCCATATGCATCAGCAGTTGGAAGCTTAATGTATGCAATGGTCTGCACAAGGCCTGATATAGTACATGCAGTGGGAGTTGTAAGCATGTACATGAACAATTCAGGAAAATAACATTGGATGGGGGTGAAGTGGATTCTCAGGTGTTTGAGAGGTACCACAAATTAAGCATTATGCTTTGGTGGTTCAAACATTGCTCTACAGGGATATGTTGATGCAGATATGGCAGGTGACAGAGATAACAGGAGGAGCACAACAGGATATGTGTGTAATGTAGGTCGAACAACGATCATTTGGGTCTCAAAACTACAAAGTTTTGTTGCACTTTAAACAACAGAAGCATAGTATGTTGTTGCTACAGAGGCTAGTAAAGAAATGATTTGGTTACAAAGGTTTCTGGATGAATTGGGTAAGAAGCAGGAGTTGGGCAGGTTATGCAATGACAGCCAGAGTGCCATACATGTTGCAAAGAACTCTGTATTTCATTCCAATACTAAACATATATAGCGCAAGTACCATTTAATACGGTCAGCATTGGAAGATGGACAGTTGAAGCTAGAAAAGATACACACTATCCAGAATCCTACAGATATGTTAACAAAAGTTGTAACCAAGGAGAAACTGAGAATCTGCTCAGTTTCAATTGGTCTTCAAGTATGATGAAGAAGTTGAGAAACAACCATGTCCAAAGTGGAGTCATTGTCTAGCAAAAGAAGCAGTGGTGGAGTTGCTATAATCAGTCTCCAAGTGGGAGATTGTTGGGTGTGGAGCCTGATTATCTACTGTATTCAAAGGTTTTAGCCAGATGTATACCCCAGGAAGACTGTACACCCCTCCACATAGGGGGGGGGGGGGGCGTGGGGACTTGATTCCCCCCCGTGGGGTCAGGGGGGTAAATCCACCCCAGTTGTGGGTCCATGGGCCAGCGGTCCCTTGGCAAGGGTTCGGGGGTAGCACCCCCGAAGCTAAAAATAGATGTAAAATTGCCTTGTAAAAGTCTAGTAATTTCTAGTCAATCTGGGCCATTCATTAGGCAGATGATCTGATGGTAGAAGTTATGTTTAATTTAGGGTTTTTTTTCCTAGAAGGAAACCCCCCACTATATATGATGGAATTTTATTGCATCTATATAGATCTGTATTCTGAATGAAGAAGAGAGAGGAGATTGAGAGTGAATAGGGTGTTACAGCGGATCTGCTGTAGGTTGTATCTCTTCAATTTGCTGGATAATATAATAAAAGAAGGATTGGTTGTTTCTCCATGGATGTAGCCCAAACTGGGTGAACCACATATATCTGTGTCTATCTTGTTTTATGCCTTTTCTGTTTTTATATTTCTGCAATATTTTATGTGTTCCATTGCTCTGTAGTATATAATTAATTTTAACAAATAATTGGACAAAATAGTAAATAAAAGTCCTTGTGCCCATCCTCTGATCGCATTGGACTCAGGCTATAATTTATTCACAGTATGGCCCCTTATGATGCTCGGCCGACTCCCATCACTTTTGCTTTTACTACGAGGGTGCCTTTTTCAGTGAAATGGGGGGTTGAGTTACCTGTAAGTTCTTGTTGTTCCAGTCCTCTGATGTGTAGAGGGACAAGGCTCCATACTGAGCCCTTAACCTTCCTAAGTCCAAGGTACCTCTCTATTGCTTCGCCATGATCCATTAAATTTCTTAGCTTCCAACTCATCTGCCTATTAAGATTTCCCTCTGGACAACTACGACCGCCGATACATGGGATTGGGCCCACCAAAAGATATCGCAGTCACAACCAAAAAGAGGGGGGGGAATCTTTACCCTTTTCTTTGGAGTGGGTTGACAATTTAGACTTGAGATCTTTATAGACCTTACCGTAATAATTTATCGCATCCGGAGAGGAGTCCCACACATCGCAATCCAACTATGCCAATGTCTTAAGCTTTTTCTTTTTCCATACCATGGGCCAATAGTCTGGACGCGAGATCCTTATAGACCATTGATATGAATTGGATCCTAAAAATCTCTAATTTTTCATGACTGTTTCAAATTATGCTAAAAGATTCAAGTGCTAGAAAAGATCGAAGCTATCAGAAGGAATCCTCATAACAATTGCAATTGTGGCCTGAGAGGAGCAATGAGGACCCTCAGTGAAGCGCGTAGACCGTTGGCCCATGGTAAAGCATAAAGGTATGAAATTGGCAAAACCAGAGGCTAATTCGGGAAAAAAAGGTGGATTCTAATACGCGATTACCACTAAGCGCTAATCGTGTATCGTAGGGCGTCCCCCTCAGTGAAGGAAAGCCCCAAAACACTTGGACCTGAAAACGCTATAAAACTCGGAAAAGT
Organism: Pinus taeda; assembly: GCA_000404065.3. Taxonomy (NCBI): domain Eukaryota; kingdom Viridiplantae; phylum Streptophyta; class Pinopsida; order Pinales; family Pinaceae; genus Pinus; species Pinus taeda. The sequence goes on from APFE031743506.1 coordinate 13,231, forward strand.
AACTGTTTCGGTTCCATAGCATGGGATTCCCCAAAACTGACAGGATATCGAAAGGCTTAGAGGCGGTAAGCAGTTTTGACTGAGTCCCACCCGATGCCACACATCGAGCGACATGCGTCTGGTAGAAGAGAGAGAAAACCGCTCGCATCAAACGGGTAAACGTCGTACGACTTGTTCGCTCAATATGATGGATGACCATAGGATCTAGGGGGTCCACATCGATGGCAGAGATGCATCACGATGACCGATCGGATTTGACAAGTCAAAAGCAAGATGACAGGGATTTGGCATCTGATGTGGATGATGAGTTGGCAAACGATTTGTGTTCACGGGCGATCTTGAAGCAAACAGATTTAACGACGATTAGAATATGATTTAGGGAATTTGACACCCAGTTCGTTAGCAAATAGGTGGCCACCTCCATGAAAGGCGTTACCTAGTGATGATGATGCAGAGCAGAGGAATTCAAACGGACAGAGGAAAGGAAACCAGAAGGCCAGGAAGTGGAATGAGTAGTCAAAAAGTAGACTGGCTTTAAAGCCATGAACTAACAGAAGCAGGGGGCAGCATACAGAGAGGCAACACAGAGAGACGCAAAAAGCTAATAACATAGAACAGAGAGTAGAAGTCGAGCTAACTTGAAGGCAACATTGAGCCAGATAGATCCAAAGAGAGTCAGAGAGTCTGTGTACTCCATTGAAGGCTTGAGAGGTTCAAGCAAGCTCCTCGGTATAGGCCTGTCATACTACTATGACCCTTAGAGGTCAAGTTTCAGTAAGGAGAGTCTGTGCGGTCCATTCTTACTAACTCCATTATGTTAGTGAGACTTGAATCGAGCTCACTGTTGTAAAACTCTACTTGAAAACATAATATAGAGGCCACCACTGAAAGGCTAGACTAGGAGACGTAGCCCAAGAGCATTGGGTGAACTCCTTATTAAACTTGTTTTGTTTACATGTTTGACTGTTATGTTTTCTCTGCTTACCTTAGTGTCTATGTATTTCAAAATATTATCGATCCATTGCATAAAGTAACATAGTCACATCAGTGCACATGAGTCTGTAATACCTTTCATTCTTTATCCTGGATAAATTCCAAATCAAGTGGTATCGGAGCTCAAGTTTATTAAGGTTAGACAAGCTTGTCCTAGATTTTGTTGTTGAGTGCTAACTAGATCAAAGCTTAAATTAGGAGAAGGAGAATTGGCTGACACTAACCCAGAAATTGGAAGACTCTATTCTAAGAGGAAAATGTCAGGAGAAAATCCCTTGGAATCAGACCCCGAGTTCATGGAGAGTTTTATGACCCTGAAATCCATGGTGGAGGAAATGTATAGGGACTGTAAGAAACATGGGGATGAAGATTCATCAAGCTCCAAATAAGACAAATGAGTAGAATAATCTCTCCTCCATGACCACTCCAAAGGCAAAGGGAAAGAATAAAAATTTCTCACGCCTCCTAATAGCCCTGAAAATAAAAAGAAGACATCTTTGATTAAATTAGATGTTAAATTTGATTTACCAATATATGATGGAGAGTTGAATGCAGAGAAGCTAGATAATTGGATCAGACAAATTGATGTTTATTGCAGAGTGCAGAGTATTGTCTCAGACAAGAGTAAGATTTAGCTGGCTAGCCTACGCCTTGGAGGCACTGCCTTGGTATGGTGGGAAGGCAGGACACAAGCTTACATGAAGAAACATGGTAAGATTCTTTCTGTCTGGAGTGAATTTGTTCTTGCAATATAAAATCAATTCTATCCACTAGCCTACATGCAGCAAGTCATGATGAGCTGGCAAACTCTTCGACAATTAAAAGGGGAAAGTGTACAAGGTTACACCCAAGAATTTAGGAAAAGATCTTTGATTCTAGGAATTTCTTTAGACTCGCCTGAGATTCTGTTGAAGTATATAGGTGGTCTACACAGCTACATGAGGCACACTATCCTCATGTTTAATCCCACTAGTATAGATGAATTGTCCATTCAGGCTACGCATCTTGAAGCTAGAGGTAAGAATGGGAACCCAGGAGTTGGGGGATCATCCCAACCCACTACAAGAAAAAAAGGAGAAAATAAAACAGAAATGGAAAGAGAGGAAGGAAAACACTGTACAGAAGAGCAAGTCCTCATGCATTCACTATAAGAAGGATGGGCATGATGATGAACATTGCTGGATTCTGCATCCGAATCTAAAACCTAAGAAGTTTGAGGGCAAGAAAAATAAAACTGTTGTAGCTATTCAAAAAGATTTGGGGTCATACTCAAAGATGAAGCAACAATCGCAGCCACAGGTATAAAAGGTTGTCTGATTTAGAGAATGCATAAATCAAAGAAGCAGGTATATGAGTTGCTTGAGAAGGGTTTCATCAGACCTAGCACATCACCATGTGGGTCTCCAATTGTTTTGGTGAAAAAGAAAGATGGCTCGTGGAGAATGTGCATTGATTATTGAGCATTGAATAAGATAACGATCAAAAATCGTTATCCCCTTCCTCGCTTATATGATCTATTAGATCAGTTGAAAGAAGTTGTTTATTTTTCCAAGTTAGACTTGCATAGTGGATATCATCAAGTCAGAGTTGCAGAACAAGATGCATGGAAGACTGCTTTACAAACAAAGGATGGATTGTATGAGTGGCTAGTTATGCCTTTTCACTTAACTAATGCTCCTACTACTTTCAAGAGAGTAATGAATGATGTACTCAGACCTTTTCTTGATGATTTTGTTATTGTATACTTGGATGAAATTCTTATATTTAGCAAAATGTGGGAAGAAAATTTAAAGCATGTTAAGCAAACACTGGGTGTTTTGAAAAGAGAAAAACTTTATGTTAAACTCTCAAAATGTGAATTTGGAAAAACATCTTTGAATTATTTGGGACATATAGTAGGGGGTGATGAATTGAAGATAGATCCCTCTAAGGTTGCAGTCATTGTGAACTAGCCTAAGTCAAAATCTGCTACAGAGGTTAGAAGCTTCTTAGGAGCAACACAATATTGGAGAAAGTTTATTTCTAACTTTTCCTTGATTGCAGCTCCCTTACATGCTTTAAGAGGATTGAACAAGGTGTTTCAGTGGGGAGGCAAACAATGGAAAAACTTCAACACCTTGAAAGAAAAGATTAGTACATCACCAGTACTAGAATTGCCCGAACCTCAAAGACCATTTGAGATTGAAACAGATGCTAGTGATTGTGCCATGTGAGCAGTGTTGATGCAGCACAATAAGCCCATATGTTATCATTCTGAGACATTTAATTTTGCAGTAGTTAACTATCCCACATATGATAAAGAATTATATGCATTAGTACAGAGTGTGAAAAGGTGGAAACATTACTTAATGGGAAAAGAGACAGTTATACATACTGATCATCAACCACTTCAATATCTACACTCCCAAACTAAGTTGCCACAATCAAGACACTATAGATGGATGGGTTTTCTACAATAGTTTCATTTAGTCATCAGATATAAGAAAGGCATACACAATAAAGTTGTAGATATGTTATCTAGACCAATTATAAATGCATCTACTATACTTAAGCATAATTCAGTATTGCATGAAAGCTACATTGAACAATATGCTCAAGATATAGATTTTAAAGATGTATATGCAACTTTAAGTCAAGGCAAATGGGGAGAAGAATTGGATTATCATATTAAAGACCAACTCTTGTATCATTTTGGGAAGTTATGCATTCCACAAACTGAAAGATTAAAGATAATTCGAGAAGCATACACTTCTCTAATATCAGGTCACTTTGGTGTAAGTAAAACAATTGCACAGCTGCAAAGATTTTGTTATTGGCCGAAAATGAATGAGACAGTTTCTAGATATGTAAGAGGGTGCACCATGTGTTCTAAAAGCAAACCCAACAATAGAAAAATAGGCTTGTATACTCCACTACCAGTTCCTTCTCATCCTTGGGAAAGTGTTTCCATGGAATTTGGTTGAGGATTGCCTAAATCTAGGAAAGGTCATGACTATTTATATGTTGTTGTGGATAGGTTCAGCAAAATGTGTATTTTAATACCTTGTAACAAACAGATAATGGCTAAAAAAACTGCAAAGTTGTTCTTTCATCATGTATGGGTTCATTTTGGATTACCCACTTCCATAATCTGATCGAGATACCCGATTTGTTGGGAAATTTTGGTCAAGCTTGTGGGAATTGATGGACACCAGGCTGAAGAAAAGAACAACTTTTAATCCACAAACAGATGGTCAAACAAAAGTGGTCAACAAGACAGTGATCCAGTTTCTTAGAGGCTATTGCAGCAAGGATCCCAAACTTTTGGATGAGCATTATGCTATGTGCAGCATGCTTACAACCGAGCTAAACATTCTTCTATACAAAGATCTCCTTTTGAGACCTGTTTTGGTTTCACACCAAGGTCTCCCTTAGATTTTGTCTTTAGTAAATACATAACAGTTGATGGACACAGTGATGTGGACAAAGCAACCAAGTTCATTGAAAAAATCCAAGAGATTCACCAGGCAGTATAGGAACAGATGGAAAAGAGCCAAGCCAAGTACAAGGCAAGGCATGACAACCATAAGATGGAGCATAGTTTCCAAGTTGGTGACCAAGTCTAGCTGTATATCAACAAAGATAGGATGCAAGGTGAAGATAAGAAGATGAAGCAAATAAGGTATGGACCTTTCAAGATACTTGAGAAAATTGGTGAGAATGTTTTTCGCCTTGATCTACCAGCTTACATGCACATCTACTCATTTGTTAATGAAGACAGCTTGAGACTATTTGAACCTTCATTAATTGAAGATCCCGAAGAGCAAAGTCAATTGCCTTCTCTTGATGATCTGTTACCTGAATATCTTAATGAGTTGCAGGAAGATGCAGTTCTGGACAGGAAGGTAAGAACTACATGCAGAGGTGACGTTGAGTACCTCAGGATCGGACTCAAAGGTTCAAAGCTAGGCAGTGCGAAATGGATAGAAATTGAGCAAGTGAGGAAGAAATACCCTCACTTGATTGATGCTTGAAAGAAAACCAGCTTTTGGTGGTCCAAAAGCTATTTTCAGTGGGAAGGCCATGATTTGAATTAGATCCAAAAACTCTCTAAGTTTTCATGACCGTTTCAAATTATGCTAAAAGATTCAAGTCCTAGAAAAGATAGAAGCTATCATAAGGAATCCTCATAACAATTGCAGTTGTGTCTAGAGCGGAGCAATGAGGACCCTCAGTCAAGCGCACAAACCGTTGCCCCATGGTAAAATGCAAAGGCATGAAATTGGCAAAACTAGATTCTAATTCAGGAAACAGAGGTGGATTTTGATACACGTTTAGCACTGCTTTGCATATCGCAGGACGTCCCCCTCAGTGAAGGAAAGCCCCAAAACGCTCGGACCCAAAAACATTATAAAGCTCGGAAAAGTAACTGTTTCGGTTCCGTAGCGTGGGATTCCCCAAAACCAGTAGGATATCGAAAGGCTTCGAGGCGTTAAGTAGTTTTCACTAAGTCCCACCCGATTCCACACATTGAGCAACACGCGTTCGGTGGAAGAGAGAGAAAAGCGCCCGCATCAGATGGGTAAACGTCATGCGACTTGTACGCCCAATATGAAGGACGATCGTAGGATTTGGGGGGTCCAGATCAACAGCGGAGATGCATCCCGATGACCGACCAGATTTGACAGGTCAAAAGCAAGATGACAGGGATTTGACGTCTGACGTGGATGATGAGTTGGCAAACGATTCATGTTCGCGATCTTGAAGCAAATGGATTTAACGGCCATTCGAATATGATTCAGGGAATCTGACACCCAATTCATTAGAAAACATGTGGCCACCTCCATGCACGGCGTTACCAAGTGATGATGATGCGAAGCAGAGGAATTTGAATGGATGGAGGAAGGGAAACCAGAAGGCTAGGAAGCGGAAACAAGCAGTCGAAAAGAAGACTGGCTTTAAAGCCATGAACTAACAGAAGCAGGGGGCAGCATATAGAGAGGCAACACACAGAGACACAGAAAGCTAATAGCAGAGAACATAGAGTAGAAGCCAAGATGACCTGAAGGAAGCATCGAGATAGACAGAGCCAGAGAGAGTCAAAGAGTCTGTGTACTCCATTAAAGGCTTGAGAGGTTCAAGCAAGCTCCTCGGTATAGGCCTGTCATACTACTGTGACCCTCAGAGGTCGAGTTTCAATAAGGAGAGTCTATGCACTCCATTCCTACTGACTCCATTATGTTAATGAGACTCAAATCGCGCTCACTATTATAAAACTCTACTTGAAAACATAATAGAAAGGCCATCACTGAAAGGTTGGACTAGGAGACGTAGCCCAGGAGAATTGGGTGAAATCCTTATTAAACTTGTTTTGTTTACATGTTTGACTCTTATGTTTTCTCTGATTGCCTCAGTGTCTATGTATTTCACAATCTTATTGATCCATTGCATAAAGTAACATAGGCACATCCATGCACATGAGTCTATAATACCTTTCATTCTTTATCTTGGATAAATTCCAGATCATGTGGTATTGGAGCTCAAGTTTATTAAGGTTAGACAAGCTCGTGCTAGATTTTGTTGTTGAATGCTAACTATATCAAAGCTTAAATTAGGATAAGGAGAATTGGCTGAAACTAACCCAGAAATTGGAAGAGTCTATTCTAAGAGGAAAATGTTAGGAGAAAATCCCTTGGAATCAAACCCCCCGTTCATGGATAGTTTTATGACCCTGAAATCCATGGTGGAGGAAATGTATAGGGACTATAAGATACATAGTGATGAAGATTCATCAAGCTCTAAACAAGACAAAGGAGTAGAAGAATCTCTCTTCCATGACCACTCCAAAGGCAAAGGGAAAGAAGAAAAATTTCTCACGTCTCCTAATAGCCCTGAAAATAAAAAGAACACATATTTGATTAAATTAGATGTTAAATTTGATTTACCAATATATGATGGAGAGTTGAATGCAAAGAAGCTGGATAATTGGATCAGACATACTGATGTTTATTGCAGAGTGCAGAGTATTGACTCAGACAAGAGTAAGATTCAACTGGCTAGCCTACACCTTGGAGGCACTGCCTTGGTATGGTGGGAAGACAAGACACAAGTTGAAATGAAGAAACATTGTAAGATTATTTCTATCTGGAGTGAATTTGTTTCTGCAATTTAAAAGCAATTCTATCCACTAGCCTACATGCAGCAAGCCATGATGAGCTGGCAAACTCTTCGAAAACTAAAAGGGAAAAGTGTACAAGGTTACACTCAAGAATTTAGGAAAAAAGCTTTGATCCTAGGAATTTCTTTAGACTCACCTGAGACTTTGTTGAAGTATATAGGTGGTATACACAGCTACATGAGGCACACTATCCTCATGTTTAATCCCACTAGTATAGATGAAGTATTTGTTTAGGCTACGCATCTCGAAGCTAGAGGTAAGAATGGGAACCTAGAAGTTGGGGGATCATCCCAACCCACTGCAAGCAAAAATAAGGAGAAAAGAAAATAGAAATGGAAAGAGAGGAAGGCAAACACTGTACAAAAGAGCAAGTCCGCATGCACTCAGTGTAAGAAGGATGGGCATGATGATGAACATCGCTGGATTCTGCATCCGGAGCTGAAACCTAAGAAGTTTGAGGGCAAGAAGAAGAAGACTACTGCAACTATTCAAAAAGATTTGGGGTCAGACTCAGGGGATGAAGCAATAATCGCAGCCACAGGTATAAAAGGTTGTCTGCTTTAGAGAATGCAAAAATCAAGAAGTAGGTACAGGAGTTGCTCGAGAAGGGGTTCATCAGACCTATCACATCACCATGTGGGTCTCCAATCATTTTGGTGAAAAAGAAAGATGGCTCATGGAGAATGTGCATTGATTACCAAGCACTGAATAAGATAACGATAAAAAATCGTTATCCCCTTCCTTGCTTAGATGATCTATTAGATCATTTGAACGAAGGTATTTATTTTTCCAAGTTAGACTTGCATAGTGGCTATCATCAGGTCAAAGTTGCGGAACAAGATGCATGGAAGACTACTTTCAAAACAAAGCAGGGATTGTATGAGTGGTTGGTTATGCCTTTTGGCTTAACTAATGCTCCTGCTACTTTCAAGAGAGTAATGAATGATGTACTTAGAAATTTTCTTCATGATTTTGTTATTTTATATTTGGATGACATTCTTATATTTAGAAAAACATGGGAATAAAATTTAAAGCATGTTAAGCAAACATTGGATGTTTTGAAAAGAGAAAAACTTTATGTTAAACTCTCAAAATGTGAATTTGGCAAAACAGCTTTGAATTATTTGGGACATATAGTAGGGGGTGGTGAATTGAAGATAGATCCCTCTAAGGTTGTAGTCATTGTAAACTGGCCTAAGCCCAAATTTTCTACAGAGGTTAGAAGCTTCTTAGGAGCAGCACAACATTGGAGAAAGTTTATTTCTAACTTTTCCTTGATTGCAGCTCCCTTACATGCTTTAACAGGATTGAACAAGGTGTTTCAGTGGGGAGGCAAACAACAGAAAGCCTTCGACACCTTGAAATAAAAGATTAGTACAACACCAGTACTAGCATTGCCTGATCTTCAAAGACCATTTGAGATTGAAACAGATGCTAGTGACTATGCCATGTGAGCAGTGTTGATGCAGCACAGTAAACCCATATGTTATCATTCTGAGACATTTAATTCTGGAGTAGTTAACTATCCCATATATGATAAAGAATTGTATGCATTAGTACAGAGTGTGAAAAGGTGGAAATATTACTTAATGGGCAAAGAGACAGTTATACATACTAATCATTAACCACTTCAATATCTACACTCCCAAACTAAGTTGCAGCATTGAAGACACTATAGATGGATGGATTTTCTACAACAATTTCATTTAGTCATCAGATATAAGAAAGGCATATACAATAAAGTTGCAAATGTGTTATCTAGACCAATTATAAATGCATGTCCTATACTTAAGCATAATTCAGTACTGCATGAAAGCTACAATGAACAATATGCTCAAGATATAGATTTTAAAGATGTATATGCAACTTTAAGTCAAGGCAAACGGGTAGAAGAATGGATTATCATATTAAAGACCAACTCTTGTATCATTGTGGGAAGCTATGCATTCCACAAACTGAAAGAGTAAAGATAATTCGAGAAGCACACACTTCTCTAATATCAGGTCACTTTGGTGTAAGTAAAACGATTGCACAGCGGCAAAGATTTTGTTATTGGCCGAAAATGAATGAGACAGTTTCTAGATATGTAAGAGGGTGCACCATGTGTGCTAAAAGCAAGCCCAAAAATAGAAAACTAGGCTTGTATACTCCACTACCAGTTCCTTCTCATCCTTGGGAAAGTGTTTCCATGGACTTTGTTGGAGGATTGCATAAATCTAGGAAAGGTCATGACTATTTATATGTTGTTGTGGATAGGTTCAGCAAAATGTGTATTTTAATACCTTGTAACAAACAGATAACGGTTGAACAAACTGCAATGTTGTTCTTTCAGCATGTATGGGTTCATTTTGGATTACCCACTTTTATAATATCTGATCGAGATACCCGATTTGTTGGGAAATTTTGGTCAAGCTTGTGGGAATTGATGGACACCAACCTAAAGAAAAGCACAACTTTTCATCTGCAAATAGATGGTCAAACAGAATTGATCAGCAGGACAATGATCCAGTTCCTCAAAGGCTTTTGAAGCAAGCATCCAAAACTTTTGGATGAACATTTATGCTATGTGCAACATGCTTACAACCGGGCTAAACATTCTTCTACACAGAGATCTCCTTTTGAGACCTGTTTTGGTTTCACACCAAGGTCTCCCTTAGATTTTGTCTTTAGTAAAGACATAACAGTTGATGGACACAGTGATGTTGACAAAGCAACCAAGTTCATTAAACAAATCCAAGAGATTCACCAGGCAGTACAGGAACAACTTGAAAAGTGCCAAGTCAAGTACAAGGCAAGGCATGACAAGCATCGGATGGAGCATAGTTTCCAAGTTGGTGACCAAGTCTGGCTGTATATCAGCAAAGATAGGATGCAAGGTGAAGGTAAGAAGTTGAAGCCAATAAGGTATGGAACTTTCCAGATACTTGAGAAAATTGGTGAGAATGCTTTTCACCTTGATCTACCAGCTTACATGCACATCTACTCAGTTGTTAATGCAGTCAGCTTGAGACTATTTAAACCTTCATTAATTGAAGATCCCGAAGAGAAAAGTCAATTTCCTTCTATTGATGATTTGTAACCTGAATATCTTAATGAGTTGCAGGAAGATACAATTTTGGACAGGAAGGTAAGAACTACACGCAGAGGGGGTGTTGAGTACCTTAGAATCAGACTCAAAGGTTCAAAGCCAAGCAGTGCAAAATGGATAGAAATTGAGCAAGAGAGGAAGCAATACCCTCACTTGATTGATGCTTGAAAGAAAACCAACTTTTGGTGGTCCAAAATCTTTTTTCAATGGGAAGGCCGTGATCCGAATTAGATCTAAAAACTCTCTAATTTTTCATGACTATATCAAATTATGCTAAAATATTCAAGTCCTAGAAAAGATCGAAGCTATCAGAAGGAATCCTCATAACAATTGCAGTTGTGGCCAAAGCGGAGCAACGAGGACCCTCAGTCAAGCGTGCAGACTGTTGGCCCATGCTAAAGCGGAAAGGCACGAAACTTGCAAAACCAGAGGCTAATTTGGGAAACAGAGGTGGATTCTAATACACGATTAGCACTGCTTCATAGGGCGTCCCCCTTAGTGAAGGAAAGCCCCGAATCGTTCGGACAGGAAAATGCTATAAAACTCGGAAAAGTAACTATTTCAGTTTCGTAGCAAAGGATTCCCCAAAATCGGCAGGATATCAGAAAGCTTTGAGGTGGTAAGTAGTTTTGACTGAGTCTTGACCGATGCCACACATCGAGCAACACGCGTCTGGCAGAAGAGATAGAAAACCGCCTGCATCAGACGGGTAAACATCATGTGACTTGTCCGCCTAATATGAAGGATGAGCATAGGATCTAGGGGGTCTAGATCGACAGCGGAGATGTGTCTCGATGACCGATCAAATTTGACAGGTCAAAAGCAAGATGACAGGGATTTGACGTTCGATGTGGATGATGAGTTGGCAAATGATTCGTGTTCACGGGTGATCTTGAAGCAAACGGATTTAACGGCCATTCGAATATGATTCAGGGAATCTAACACCCAGTTCGTTAGTAAACAGGTGGCCACTGCCCTGCAAGGTGTTACGTAGTGATGACGATGCAGAGCAGAGGAATTCAAATGGATAGAGGAAAGGAAACCAAAAGGCTAGGAAGTGGAAACGAGTAGGCAAAAAGCAGACTAGCTTTAAAGCCATGAACTAATAGAAGCAGGGGGCAACATACAGAGAGGCAACACAAAGAGACTTAGAAAGTTAATAGCAGAGAACAGAGAGTAGAATTATGAGCTTACATGGAGGTAGCATTGAGCCAAACAGAGTCAGAGAGAGTCAGAGAGCTTGTGTACTCCATTGAAGGCTTGAGAGGTTCAAGCAAGCTCCTCGGTATAGGCATGTCATACTACTGTGACCCTCAGAGGTCGAGTTTCAGTAAGGGGAGAGTCTATGCACTCCATTTCTACTGACTCCATTCTGTTAGTGAGACTTGAATCGATCTCACTGTTGTAAAACTCTGCTTGAAAACATAATAGAGAGGCCACCACTGAAACGCTGGACCAGGAGACGTAGCCTAGGAGCATTGGGTGAACTCTTTATTAAACTTGTTTTGTTTACATGTTTGACTATTATGTTTTCTTTGATTTCCTTAGTGTCTATGTATTTCGCAATCTTATCGATCCATTGCAAAAAGTAACATAGGCACATCCATGCAGATGAGTCTGTAATACCTTTCATTCTTTATCTTGGATAAATTCCAGATCAACCATGATGTAATACTTTATCGCGCCCAGGGGGTTCCCACATATTGCAGACACTGGCTCTATTGTCTTTAGATTTTCCCCTCAACTACTACGATTGTCGATCTGCAGGGTGATGTCATTGTTGCCACGTGTCACCTTTTGAGTGGTGACATGTGTAACCAAGAAATGGTCTGATGTCACCCATGAAAACACTGAAACCGAGTGACACGTGTCCTCTACCACATCATCAACCATATTGTGATGTCACTAATGATGTCAGTTTCCCTATCAGCTCTGAAGACCAATCACATGCTACCACGTGGCCCCTGCAGGAGAGAGAAAAAGGCATGCCCGACCCTGTTTTGCAAGCCATTCCTTTGTTAATTAATTTGGCCTTCCCCTACAATACAACACTTTATCGCAAATCGATCCCCACACGGTATTTGGATTTGAGAACATTGCCAATCCGCCGATCGCCGATATTGTTGTACTGTCACGCACAAGAGGGAGAAGGGGGGAAGTATGCTCCTGTTTTGATCCACTTTCCTTTGTATTTTTTTTCGCGCCCCCCCCCAATGATGCACCGCTTTATTGCACTATCAGTGGTTTGTAGGTCTTTTTAAATTGAAACCCCATTGACCCGTCGATCGCGATGCCATGTGGAGGAGAGAGGAGGAGGGTGATCTTAGTTTTGCAAGAATTTTATTCGTTAAAGTGTTTTAGCCCTCCCCCGATGATACACCATTATATCGCAGATCGGCCCCTGCAAAATCTTGTGAACCACGGATAATCCTTAAGCATGTGCCCTAGGACCCTACCGATAGCTAATCACTGATAAACATTGTGCCCTGACTCGCCGACTACCGATATGCGACATCGACGATCGACGGATCGTTGTTTCATGATTCATCACTATTCCATACTTGTCTGACACCAATATGCGATATGCGATGAGCCTCCCAGGTCCCGAATGCGATTTTTCTCCATACTCAGCCATTTTCCTTGTTTTCTTAGTTTTTCAAAGGAATTCTTCATTAAGGTCTAACTTTTGATCCAGGAACCCTTTTTTGGATTTTTATATACCACCAGAAATCTTATTCCTAGCACTACACAATGGAGAGGGTACCCTCAAGCTCTGATAGCTAATGTGTCTCAAAATTTGGCATCATAGATAACTGTTATTTGGCTCTTGAAGCATCTAGTGACTGAAAAAGTAGTGGGTGACAACACGGTGAACATCATGATCACTCGGGGGAGTTTTAGTAGTGATATTTTCCATGCAAGAAACACTACACAATTTTTCCCCCTCCACCATGTCATAGGGGCTTCACTTTGGGAGCAATACCATAGCACGTGGGTTCATATTGGGGGATATTTATTGAGGAAAAAATGACATAATATATTGGGGGATATATAGCGGGGAGAGGGTTTTTATATTAGTAGGTATATAAAAGGGAGTCCAAAATTAATGAAAAAATATAAAGGGGTATAAAAGATGTTAATGAAAAAATGGTACCTACAATATCTAGTGAAAGTAGGGGTTTTTAAATTGTGAAGGTGTATTGGGTTTGTATTGGTAGGGGGTAAAATAATGTGATTTTTAGAGGTGTTTTCCAATATGTAGTCAAATTAAGGGTATTGTTTAATATTCCATGAACGCATCTGATATGTCAGAGGTTCATTAAGTGAAGCCCCTATGCACCACATAAGGCATAGAACACATATTCAGCCATGTTATTTCTATCGTGTAGTTTCCTTATTGATGGGCCTCTAAATTAGACATAATTAAGGCCCATACCTCTAAATTAAACATTAATTTAAGGCCTATGACCATCCTTCAGCACATTAAACCTCTCTTTCTAAATCAGATAATTTATTATTAACTTTAATATATTCATTATGAAGGTTTATGAATAATTGGATATTTGTGCCTAATATTATTTATTTTTGTGGAATATTATGAGAATATTGCGTAGATTATGAAGATTTGGAGGAGGAGATAGTTTAAGGACTTTCTCCCTACTATAGGAGGATCAATAATAAATAATAAATCAACAAGATATCATGGAATTATGGCACATATTGTGGAACTCCAATGATTGAGAAAATCTAGGAATGTATTCCCTGCCATTTAATGCAGATTCCTAGTATTGGGGAACAAATCCACTAATCAAGGGATTTTGGTGGGGAAAGATTCCTCCATTCATAGGGAATGATTCCTAATCATTTTGTATAAGTACCAAGTCAAATTTTCCTCTAGGGAATGATTGATAAAATCTAGGAATGTGTTCCCTGCCATTTAATGCATATTCCTAGTATTGGGGACCAGATCCACTAAACAAGGGATTTTGGTGGGGAAATCTTCCTCCTTTCATGGGGAATGATTGCTTATCATTTTGTATAAGTACCAAGTTGAATTTTCCTCTAGGGATAGATTTTCATTAGTCTTCTTGTGGAGAGAACTCGTATTTTTGCAGCTCCATTGTATTTTCTTGCAGGGATGTAATTGTATTGATGAAAATAATGAATATTGGTGTCATGTTCAGATTCTAAATATTGTTATACTCCATAGATCTCTGAGTTTCCTTGGGATTGGCAATCCTAGGAACCTTACAGCCCTTTTGTATCATTTTATTTCCTTCTTTTCGCTGCTTATTCACATGCATCTCTAGTTTTTATTTCTTTCTATTTCTGCATTTAGTATTAATGATATATTGTTGTAGGATTGAGTTAAATTGTTGATGTAAGTTCTTTTGTAGGATCAAAAACATTATTTCATTCTTGGAAAATATTTGGAAGTTCATAGTAATCATTGAGCTGCTTGGATTAGTTTTCTTATTCCAAAATCTAGATTGTTGGAGCTCTTTTTTAGCAAAGAACAATAAATTTTTGTTCTATTTTTTTAGAGCATGCTAACAAGCTTCAACTGAGTTGGTTCCACTTGAATTAGATCAAAAAAAAATTATAGTTCATAAAAAAAAATTACCCCCATGCATTTTCACTTGATTTGGTTAGACATTTTTTAAATTTACTACCTCACTAGTTCTCGAATTTCTAGATTTTCAACTAGTAATGTTTTTCTAATTTTTAGCATTTGATTTCAGTCTCTTTCCTTGTATTTTCTTTCTTGCAATAGGTTAGGGTTCCATTTCAAAC
The DNA here is from genome assembly GCA_000404065.3 of Pinus taeda. Lineage (NCBI taxonomy): Eukaryota > Viridiplantae > Streptophyta > Pinopsida > Pinales > Pinaceae > Pinus > Pinus taeda. The sequence continues at coordinate 28,263 of APFE031743506.1, forward strand.
ATTTCATTCTCTGTAATTACTTTAGGATTTGACTTCAGTACATGCACTCCATTACATCATGACAACAAAGGCAGGACACATTGTATGTTGCACATATAGTGCCAATACCTCTTAAGTTTGTGCGAACCCCGGGTTGATAATTAAAGTCGATGGCCTTGGGAGTTGCAACATTCTTGTTGCAATACCGAGGCTCATCACTTTTTGGTGCTGTTGCCAGGGAGGTGTCAAAGTATATATTGTTTTCTTCCCTAGTTAATTCATTTCTTTTTACTTTTTGCAAAAACAAAAAAAAAAATTCCTTAGGCATATTTAATTTCAAAAGTAGAAAACTCCATTGCATTATAGTTTTCATTCAATTAGATATAATTAAGGCCCATACCTCTAAATTAGACATAATTAAGGTCTATACTTCTAAATTAAACATTAATTTAAGCCCGTGACCATCCTTCAGCACATTAAACCTCACTTTCTGCATTAGATAATTTATTTTTAACTTTAATATATTCATTAGGAAGGTTTATGAATAATTGGATATTTGTGCCTAATATTATTTATTTTTATGAAATATTACAAGAATATTGGGCAGACTATGAAGATTTGGAGGAGGAGATAATTTAGCGACTTGCTCCCTACTACAGGAGGATCAATAATAAATAATAAAACAAGAAGATATCATGGAATTATCTCACATATTGTGGAACTCTAATGATTGAGAAAATCTAGTAATGGGTTCCCTGCCATTTAATGCATATTCCTAGTATTGGGGAACAGATCCACTAATCAAGGGATTTTGGTGGGGAAATATTCCTCCATTCATGGGGAATTATTCCTAATCATTTTTTATATGTACCATGTCGAATTTTCCTCTAGGGAATGATTGAAAAAATCTATGAATGTGTTCCCTGCCATTTAATGCAGATTCTTAGTATTGGGGACCAGATCCACTAATCAAGGGAGTTTGGTGGGGAAAGCTTCCTCATTTCATGGGGAATGATTTATAATCATTTTTTATAAGTACCAAGTCAAATTTACCTCTAGGGATACATTTTCATTAGTGTTCTTGTGGAGAGAACTTGTATTTTTGCAACTCCATTGTATTTTCTTGCAAGGATGTAATTCTATTGATGAAAATAATGAATATTGGTGTCATGTTCAACTTCTAAATCTTGTTCTCCTCCATAGGTCTCTGATTTTTCTTGGGCTTGGCCATCCCAGGAACCTCAAAGCCCTTTTGTATCATTTTCTTTCCTTCTTTTCACTGCATATTCACATGCACCTTTAGTTTTTATTTCTTTCTATTTCTGCATTTAGTATTAATGATTTCTTGTTGTAGGATTGAGTTAAATGGTTGATGTAAGTTATTTTATAGGATCAAAATCATTATTTAATCCTTGTAAAATATTTGGAAGTTCATAGTAATCATTGATCTGCTTGGATTAGTCTTCTTATTCCAAAATCTAGATTGTTGGAGCTCCTTTTTAGCAAAGAAAAATACATTTCTGCTATTTTTTTAGAGCATGCTAACAAGCTTCAATCGAGTTGGTTCCACTTGCATTAGATCAAAAAAAAATTATAGTTCATAAAAAAAATTACCCCATTGCATTTTCACTTGATTTGGTTAGATATTTTTTAAATTTACTACATCACTAGTTCTCGAATTTCTAGATTTTCAACTAGTAATGTTTTTCTAATTTTTAGCATGGGTTAATAGAGGTCTTTTGAGTGATTCCACTTGGAATGGGGACCTAAGACATCCTATTTGATAAAAAAAATTATCCCATCCAGTTTGGATTTGAGTTGCATGGTCATTTGATGATTTACAGTAAATTTCTACATCCTGTAGGAAATCACTGTACCATCCTGTAGGAAAGCTTGTTTTGAGCCTGAATTGAGAAAAACCATCATTGAAGCTGGGATTAGGCCTCTACTTGACCTCCATGCCTTCAATACCATTTTTACCCTCTTGCTCCACACTTAGGTCAACATTTTGCTAGTTTTCAAGAGTAGGATTTGATTTCCATTTCTTCCTTCTTCAGTCTTACAGTCGATCTCATCAATGATTTCATCTTATTCTACAAATTTTCCTCATGCATGAAGTAGACAACTAGCTCATTAAAACTCTGTTTTTCTAGCTGATTGAAATTCTTCTTGTTTACATGATTTTGGGCAAATATCAATGTTTGATACAGCGCAGGTGTTTCAGAAGCAAAGAGAGATCTCATAGTCAGCAATCTCCTCCCAACTTCATCCTTCCATGATCATTCCATGTTTTCACTAAGACCCTCACCAATTTCATCATTTTTAAAGGAAACTTGTCCAAGCATGTTGAGCAAATCCAACCATCTCCAAACCTTGGTTTTTATTTTTGAGTGATCCTAGGCATTTTCTCACTCCATTCCACCCACCAACCACCTTCCATAAGCCTTACATCACCTTCAACACCCATCGTTTTTCTCTCAGTTGTATCCTGTAGGTTTTTAGGGTTTCCTTTAGGTTTTTAGGACATCCTGTAGGTTTTCCTGTAGTGGCCTGTTTTTAGGCTGAATTGAGGGAAAATCCTAGCTAGACAAGGTCACCTAAGGGTCTCCCAAACCTTCCAACCATCCACCAGCATTCCTAAGACACCTGCCACATCACCAAAAGAGATTAGCTTTCACACTTTTCCATAAAAAAAAAAGACAAAAGGAAAAACAGATTTATTTTATTCATTTACATGCACAACAATAAAAGGTTTGATGGATTGAATCTGCATGCTTAGGATAGTAGGATTGCATACATGTTAACTTAGCATTCTTTTGAAGCAAAGCCTCTTAGCAATTAGTTATAAAATGATGTGTTTTAGCATTTGATTTCAGTCTCTTTCCTTGTACCTTCTTTCTTGCAATAGGTTAAGGTTCCATTTCGAACATTTCATTCTTTTCAATTAGTTTATGATTTGACTTCAATACATGCACTCCATTACATCATGACAACAAAGGAAGGACACATTGTATGTTGAACATATAGTTTCGATACCTCTTAATTTTGTACAAACCCCGAGTTGATAATTAAAGTCGGTAGCCTTGGGAGTTGCAGCATTCTTGTTGCAATACCGAGGCTCATCACTTTTTGGCGATGTTGCTGAGGAGGTGTCAAAGTAATGCAGATTCCTAGTATTGGGGAAGATCCACTAATCAAGGGATTTTGGTGGGGAAAGCTTTCTCCTTTCATGGGGAATGATTCCTAATCATTTTGTATAAGTACCAAGTCGAATTTTCCTCTAGGGATAGGTTTTCATTAGTGTTCTTGTGGAGAGAACTTGTATTTTTGCAGCTCCATTGTATTTTCTTGCAGAGATGTAATTCTATTGATGAAAATAATGAAGATTGGTGTTATGTTCAGCTTCTAAATCTTTTTCTCCTCCATAGGTCTCTGAGTTTATTTGAGCTTGGCCATCCCAGGAACCTCAGAGCCCTTTTCTATATTTTTCTTTCCTTCTTTTCACTGCTTATTCACATGCATCTCTAGTTATTATTTCTTTCTATTTCTGAATTTAGTATTAATGATTTCTTGTCGTAGGATTGAGCTAAATGGTTGATGTAAGTTCTTTTGTAGGATCACAAATATTATTTCATCCTTGTAAAAGCTTTGGATGTCATAGTAATTGTTGATCTGCTTGGATTAGTCTTCTTATTTCCAAATCAAAATTGTTGGACCTCCTTTTTAGCAAAGAACAATAAATTTATGCTATTTTTTAGATCATGCTAACAAGATTCAATCGAATTGGTTCCACTTTCATTAAATCACAAAAATATTCTAGTTCGTAAAAAAAATTACCCCATTTCATTTTCACTTGATTTGGTTAGGCATTTTTTAGATTTACTAGCTCACTAGTTCTCGAATTTCTAGATTTTCAACTAATAATGTTTTTCTAATTTTTAGCATGGTTTAATAGATGTCTTTTAGAGTGATTCCACCTGGAATGGGGACCTAACACATCCTAGTTAATAAAAAAATTTGTTCCATCCAATTTGGATTTGTGTTGCTTGGTCATTCGATGAATTATAGTAAATCTGTACATCCTGTAGGAAATCACTATAGCATCCTGTAAGAAAGCCTGTTTTGAGCCCGATTTGAGAAAAACCATCATTCAAGCTTGGATTAGGCCTCTAATTGACCTCCATGCCATCAACACCATTTTTACCCTCTTGCTCCACACTTAGGTCAACATTTTGATAGTTTTCAAGAGTAGGATTTGATTTCCATTTCTTCCTTCTTCAGTCTTACATTAGATCTCATTAATGATTTCATCTTATTCTGCAAATTTTCCTCATGCATGAAGTAGATAGCTAGCTCATTTAAACTTTGTTTTTATAGCTTATTGAAATTCTTCTCGTTTACATTATTTTTGGGCAAATATCAATGTTTGATGCAGTGCAGGTGTTTTAGAAGCAAAGAGAGATCTCATAGTCAACAACATCCTCCCAACTTCACCCTTCCATGATCATTCCATTTTTTCACTAAGACCCTCACCAATTTCATCATTTCTCAAGGAAACTTCTCCATGCATGTTGAGCAAATCCAACCATCTCCCAACCTTGGTTTTGAGTTCTAAGTGATCCTAGGCATTTTCTCACACCCTAAGCCTTCCATCACCTTCAACACCCATTGTTTTGCTCTTGATTGTATTCTGTAGGTTTTCAGGGGATCCTAGAGGTTTTTAGGACATTCTGTAGGTTTTCCTATAGTGGCTTGTTTTTAGGACGAATTGAGAGAAAATCCTCTAGGAAGCTAGACAAGGTCAACTAAGGGTCTCCCAAACCTTCCAACCATCCACAAGCATTCCTAAGCCACATTCCACATCACAAGAAGAGATTAGCTTTCACACTTTTCCATAAAAAAACACAAAAGGAAAAACAGATTTATTTTATTCATTTACATGCACAGCAGTAGAAGGTTTGATGCTTAGGACGGTAGGATTGAATACATGTTAACTTAGCGTTCCCCTTAGCAGTTAGTTAGAAAATGGTGTGTTTTAGCACTTGATTTCAGTCTCTTTCCTTGTATTTTCTTTCTTGAAATAGGTTAAGGTTCCATTTCAAACATTTCATTCTCTGTAATTACTTTAGGATTTGACTTCAGTACATGCACTCTATTACATCATGATAGCAAAGGCAGGACACGTTGTATGTTGCACATATAGTGCCAATACCTCTTAAGTTTGTACGAACCCCGGGTTGATAATTAAAGTCGATGGCCTTGGGAGTTGCAACATTCTTGTTGCAATACCGAGGCTCATCACTTTTTGGTGCTGTTGCTGGGGAGGTTTCAAAGTATATATTGTTTTCTTCCCTAGTTGATTCATTTCTTTTTACTTTTTGCAAAAACAAAAAAATATTTTTCCTTGGGCATATTTAATTTCAAAAGTAGAAAACTCCATTGCATTATAGTTTTCATTCAATTGTAGAAATTTTGAATAATTTAACACATATTCAATGGAGATTATCCTGATCATGTACTATTTCAGAAAACATACACAATACATAAGCTCCTCTACGTTGATCATCAATATAGCAGCATCAATAACAATAAAACATCAAGAGCATTCACACATTGACACAGTATGTATCCCGGGGAAAGCATCTCGCTAAAAACCCCAACTATCTGTATATTAATGATTGAGTCATGTAACATTACACAACATAATACTTCTCACAAGTATCTCCACCTCTGTTACAAACAATACAGCTCAGATCTGATCTCCAAATCTCTTCCACTGCTTGCCTGCCTCCACTGCTCAATACCTGCTCAAGAACTGATGAGAATGGCTCACCAAACTCGTTTTTTTCACCTGCAAAATAGTCACTCACGCTTTGTGGACGTGAGCATAAGCTAAAATGTGGGCAAATACGTGGGCAAACTCATTGGCATACTTAATCCCTTGATTGTGCAAGATCTGGTGCACAACTATAGTCACAACTGATAGCAATCTGATTCTCTACCACCTGTCCCTGTTGAACTGAACATGCACTGACATGCAACTGAGTTAACTGATGTATTCATTAGGTGTATTATGAGTTAATAACTTTTGAATTAATTAATAACTAATTCACCCAACTCATCTCTAGTCTATTTGTGAGTTAGACTAAATACAACCAGTTTAACAAAGCTAAACTGAACACAACTCCATCAACTCCACAATCAACTCCACCAAACTCAACTGATTAAGTTCTAACTGAATTCATGCATGCAACAACTCAACTAACTAATAAGAAAAGCGTATTTCCTTCTGACAGCTGCATGTGCCACCTCTGTAGCTCAAACTGAAGTGCTCCAAGAGAATAAGATTAAGTTTATAGTCCAAATATTATTGTGAGATAATAATATTTGACTTTTCTATTTTTGACAGCCAGTCTAAAAATAGACTTGATCACTCACACTGTGATCACTCAAACTTTCATCAAAAATAGAAGTCCATCTATTTTTCCCAACTTGATCAATCATCCATAAACAGCAACCTGCAATCTATAGACATGATCCATATGTCTAAAAATAGACATAGTCTAAAAATAGACTTGTGCCAAAAATAGCCTGCGGGCCCACTTAGTGAAGGCGACTCTTTTCACTAAGCTCCATAATCTTGTTGCAATCTCAACATCAATTAGATATAATTAAGGCCCATACCTCTAAATTAGGCATAATTAAGGTCCATACTTCTAAATTAAACATTAATTTAAGGCCTGTGACCACCCTTCAGCACATTAAACCTCACTTTATGCATTAGATAATTTTTTTTTAACTTTAATATATTCATTAGGAAGGTTTATGAATAATTGGATATTTGTGCCTAATATTATTTATTTTTATGAAATATTACGAGAATATTCGGCAGACTATGAAGATTTGGAGGAGGAGATAATTTAGGGACTTCCTCCCTACTACAGGAGGATCAATAATAAATAATAAATCAACGAGATATCATGGAATTATGTCACATATTGTGGAACTCTAATGATTGAGAAAATCTAGTAATGTGTTCCCTGCCATTTAATGCATATTCCTAGTATTGGGGAACAAATCCACTAATCAAGGGCTTTGGTGGGGAAAGATTCCTCCATTCATGGGGAATTATTCCTAATCATTTTGTATATGTACCATGTCCAATTTTCCTCTAGGGAATGATTGAGAAAATCTATGAATGTGTTCCCTGCCATTTAATGCAGATTCCTAGTATTGGGGACCAGATCCACTAATCAAGGGAGTTTGGTGGGGAAAACTTCCTCATTTCATGGGGAATGATTTATAATCATTTTTTATAAGTATCAAGTCGAATTTACCTCTAGGGATAGATTTTCATTAGTGTTCTTGTGGAGAGAACTCGTATTTTTACAACTCCATTGTATTTTCTTACAAGGATGTAATTCTATTGATGAAAATAATGAAGATTGGTGTCATGTTCAAATTCTAAATCTTTTTCTCCTCCATAGGTCTTTGAGTTTTCTTGGGCTTGGCCATCCTAGGAACCTCAAAGCCCTTTTTTATCATTTTCTTTCCTTCTATTCACTACATATTCACATTTAGTTTTTATTTCTTTCTATTTTTGCATTTGGTATTAATGATTTCTTATTGTAGGATTGAATTAAATGGTTGATGTAAGTTATTTTATAGGATCACAATCATTATTTCATCCTTGGAAAAGATTTGGAAGTTCATAGTAATCATTGATCTTCTTGGATTAGTCTTCTTATTCCAGAATCTAGATTGTTGGAGCTCCTTCTTAGCAAAGAACAATAAATTTCTGCTATTTTTTAGAGCATGCTAACAAGCTTCAATCGATTTGGTTCCACTTGCATTAGATCAAAAAAAATTATAGTTCATAGCAAAAACTACCCCATTGCATTTTCACTTGATTTGGTTAGACATTTTTTAAATTTACTACCTCACTAGTTCTCGAATTTCTAGATTTTCAACTAGTAATGTTTTTCTAATTTTTAGCATGGGTTAATAGAGGTATTTTGGGTGATTCCACTTGGAATGGGGACCTAAGACATCCTATTTAATAAAAACAATTATCCCATCCAGTTTGGATTTGATTTGCATGGTCATTCGATGATTTATAGTAAATTTCTACATCCTGTAGGAAATCACTGTAGCATCCTGTAGGAAAGCTTTTTTTGAGCCTGAATTGAGAAAAACCATCATTGAAGCTGGGATTAGGCCTCTACTTGACCTCCATGCCTTCAATACCATTTTTACCCTCTTGCTCCACACTTAGGTCAACATTTTGCTAGTTTTCAAGAGTAGGATTTGATTTCCATTTCTTCCTTCTTCAGTCTTACAGTCGATTTCAACAATGATTTCATCAATGATTTCATCTTATTCTATAAATTTTCCTCATGCATGAAGTAGACAGCTAGCTCATTAAAACTCTGTTTTTCTAGCTTATTGAAATTCGTCTTGTTTAGATGATTTTTGGGAAAATATCAGTGTTTGATATAGCACAGGTGTTTCAGAAGCAAAGAGAGATCTCATAGTCAGAAACCTCCTCCCAACTTCATCCTTCCATGATCATTCCATGTTTTCACTAAGACCCTGACCAATTTCATCATTTTTAAAGGAAACTTGTCCAAGCATGTTGAGCAAATCCAACCATCTCCCAACCTCGGTTTTGAGTTTTGAGTGATCCTAGGCATTTTCTCACTCCATTCCACCCATTCAATAAAAACTTTGGAGTCTCCAAATATGGCAACCTCCAGAAGTCCGAGCTAGTTAGCACAATGTAGAATGCCCCATAGAGAAAGGAGCTCAACTCATGTGTTGGTACCAGACCCACCATGCCAATGAAAATAATATGAGTGTGGAACATTGATGTAAATAGCCTTTTCGCATCCACATAGATTGAAAGAAGAGGCCCCATCAAAGAAGCCAACTGGGAACGACTCCCAAATGTTACAAGGTGGAGGAACAAGTGAGATGTTGTGAGATGTGGATTCACAAAAAACATGGTGGTAGTTAACAATCTTGCAGAAGGACCATCAGATATTAGGCTGCTCATTCTCGAAAATAAGAGTGTTATGAGACCTCCAAATTCCCTAGATGATGAAGAAGACCAATTATTTGTGGGAAAATATTCCACTATCCAGCTATGGAGACAAGAGACTATGTCGAATCATTTCCAAGCAGGTGAATCTTCTAATGAGTGTAGAATCTTGATCCAAACTGAAGAAGTGAATGAGAAATGGATGAAAAGGTGGTTAATGTCCTCTCCATGTGAGTTGCAAAGGCAACACTGTCCCGGACCCCAGAAACCCCTCTTGACAAGGTTTTCCCAAGTGAGGATACAATTGTGAACTACCAACCAAGAAAAACATATCATCTTGAGGGGGAAATTCCATTTCCAAACCCTAGCAAACCAAGGTTGATTCATATTTAGGAAAGGAGGCAGAGTGATGAGGTTGTAAGCTTCTTTTACAATGACCTTGTCTAATTGTGTTCCACCATCCTAAACAAGACAACCTTCGACATTAGAAAGAATCATTTACTCAATTTTTTTATGGTCTCCTTCCGGCCTTCCCCATGTGGAAGCATCATAGAGTCCCCTTATTCAAAGCATCCAAGATCCCCAAAAGTTTCAAATTAGTATTGTAATTTATCCATTCCAAACAAAGGTGGGTAAGCAAAGATATTTCTGCAATGCCTTTCCAGTGAGTGTAGTAAGGAGAGGAGACTTCAACAGCTGAGATATCCTTGAGAAAATGATAGCCATAATAATGTGCATATGTGATTAGGTCCAGGGATAAAATATGTGTACCATTCATCCCAGCAAGTGAGTCCAATATGATCTTGGGGGAAGATCCCAAGCCAACAAACCAACAAAGGTAGGAAAAATACCAATGCTTAGAAGTGAGCAGGCTACGCTAAGAACATGATACTTTTGAGGGTATCAAAGAACCATTTCAAAGCCAGTCATAGAAGCACAAATTTTGTAGGTATTTTTCAGTGATGGCGTGTTTCCAAAGTCCCTCATGTCGCACAACCATTCAGAAAGCCTTAAGCAGTAGAGTCGAGTTAAAAGAGGCATGGTCTTTAATATTCAAGCCACCGAGTTTGACAAGGGGTGAAATTGAATCTAGTTTGGCCAGGTGGAATTTTGTAGCAGATTTCACACCTCCCCAAAGAAACTTGGTTAGAATGGAGTTGATTCCTAATAACTCCTTTTGGAAATTTTTAGATGTGCGTACAATAAATTGGTATGTTGATGAGGACATATTTGATGAGGATCAAGCATCCACACAATGTTATCCACTTCTATGACCAATGGGTAAGATTTTTTTTTTTTTTGATGAGGAGCCAGTCCCAATATTTTACCACTCAAATTAGATTTACTATTTTTCACACCTCCTCCCCCAACCTATCTTTAAAGTTTCAAGGAAAGATATTTACAATTTCAAGAAAATACCTTTGGTGATTTGATAAATTTTTAAAATCTATTTAACAGGAAAATCAATCACCTGTCAAATTCCATCTGTGCATATGGGTGAGAAACAATAGAGATCCATTGTGTATGCTCGTGACAAAGCTAGATTTAATATCTAGGCCTTTGAGAATTCTTAAACTCGAACCTTTAGCAAATGTGGAGGGAAAATGTTAAAATAAATTTAAAGAGTTGTTTTTTTCAATGTGATAAATTTTCATCTTCCTTTTGATTTGTCGAAGCTAAATGGGTTCAAGAAGCCAAGACATTTATGTTAAAATTCGAAAGATTTACAAAATCTAAGTCAAGTAAGTTCATTTATAATATCTCGTTGGTCCCAATTATTTATGTTCCTAGCTTTTCTAGAATATCTAAAATACCTATTTTGTGTAGTTGCATAGTTTATTATTTTTAATTTGCAGATACCCTCCAATATTAGACACATCGAATTTGAATTAAATTTCCTTGCCTTCACAAACTCTTCCAAATGTATTCAACAACTAATTAATTTTTGAGTACTGATATTGACGAATGCATAGTTCAAAAGATTACCTCAAGAGATAGGATATTTGGGAATGGTTTGCAGGAACTATCACTTTCAAGTTGCCAGTATTTAGGGGGATTATATGAATCAATTTCAAGGTTTGGATTTTTAGAAGTGTTGAGGATGCATTAATGTTTTGTTTTGACACCACTCTCGAAAGATTTTAGGTCAATGAGTTCACTACATGAACTCAATTTGCATGGATGTAAAAGTCTAGAGGTGCTTCCTAAAAGTCTTGAAAATCTTACATCATTGCAAAAACTCGATTTGTATTAAAGTACTTCCTAGCCATTTTGGAAAGCTCACATCATTGCAAGAGCTTGATTTGTATAACTCAAGAAATCTAGAAATTATTCCTAGTTGTCTTGAGGAACTTTCATTATTGATATTATTGAATTTATATTGCTATTGAAGAATGAAATATCTCCCTTGTGGCTTAGGAAAGTTAAGATTTCTTTTTAACCCTGATCTATATTGGTGTGCTCATTAAGTGGTATTCTTGAAAGCATTGGGTAGTTGAAGTTATTAGATTCAATTGAATTAAATTCGATAGCTTTAGAAGTAATTCCCGATGGGTTTTGCAACTTCTCCATTTTAACGCAACACGACATGACTAATTGCCTTCGTCTAGAGAAGTGTCCAAATCAATTTGGAGAGTAACAAGTTTAAGAAAGCTAAGGCTAGTCTATTATCTCACTTTAAAGAAGCTTCCAAAAAGTTTAGCTAGGTCAAGTACTTAGATCACTTGGATTTATCAAGATGCACGAATCTTGAAGAATTATGTATAAACATCAAAGGTATCTCACTATTGTGATTTGTATCTCTAGAAGGTTGAGGATTTCCATTGCCTCACTTAATTGGAAGTGATGGACGTAAGAAATAGGAAATGGATAGAGGGCATGGTAAACATGAAAACGCTACATATTATGAGCATCATAAGAAGAAGCATGTTGTTGGAGAAAATATGGAGAGAAATTGATGCAATATCATTTAGTTTCCAAGCCATTAAGCCTTTGGAGGACAAAGATTCTAGAATGGGTCTTGACATTTGTTGACGAACTCAATCATTTGATCTAATTAAATCTATGTTTTGAATAATATTTGAATATTGATAAATTAGTGAAAATAGAAATAAGATATTTGATCTCTTCATTAGGTTATAATTCAAGTCATGTTAGTTGTTGATATATTTATGAGTTATAGAGAATGAGTTAGTTAGGGAATGAGAGATTGTGGGAGAGAAATATTGGCATAGGATCAAAACTAATTAGTTATCATTTCAAGATTTAATGAATCATTGTAAGCCTATGAGCATTAGTAACAGGGGCAAGTGTATGAGACGATGGCCAAGGGATGTGTGATTGCATTGAAGATCAAGCCAAGTAATATGTACGTTAGCATTTTTCATATGTATTATGTTTGGGCCTATATTTTGTCAGTATGGTCTTGATGATCTTTGAATAAGTGGCCTCTGTTAAGATGTATTCACTATATTGAAAACATGATTATATCTCGTGTGGAAATTGATGCCAAGTTCATGAAGTCTGATTTTGTAGATGAAATTTTGTGTTGTTGATCTATGTTGAGGGAAAATGAAGATTCTATGAACAAATTGTATGGATATTTGTGTTGATCAAATCAACGTTGAATGGAGTTTGGTTGTATATTGATGAGCTAAAATCAACCACGACATGACAAAGTTCAAGAGATTGAGAAATGCATCAAACTGTGCTCAAGAGAAGTTGATATTGAAGAGCATTGAAGTATGTTTGCTCATGATACGATTGAGAACATTGAGGGTGTAAACTTCCCACTGGAATTCTAGAACTGAGACTTGTGTGGGTAAGAATATGCAAATATCATGGTAGAGATTCTGGAACTAACATTGTGTGGAGAAAAAAGGGAATCAAATTGTAGAGATTTGTGGCCATGTTCTGGAAACGAGAAAATGTGTCTATGGTAATTTACATGAGGAAAGAATTCTGATGTTTAATTTGAGACTGTAGATGTATTCCTGTGGCATTTGGGTTTTGAAGTGAACTAGTATCTTGTCAATGTGGACTTTTGTGGGTGAATCAAGTTTAACAAATCCCAAAACCAAGTTTTAGGACCAATCCAATCATTAGTTACATAAGTTCCAATTCTCTCATGGTTTTCTTATGACCAACAATTCACTTCTTGTTACGGGTCTATGTTTCCTGTTATTAGAACAATCCATGTTTAGATTGGTTGGTTCAAATAGTTTGCGTGAAGGATTCATGGGGGAATCTGGTGTAAGGGAAGATCAATGTGGGTTGAATTATGTGTTTTTCGGTTGAGATTTAGGAAGTCAAGATCATAATTTAGGCATGCATATTTATTGAAAGAAGAGTTAACGCTAGTGGCAATTATCGTCCACCAGAACTGGGAGTCAACAACTGGGAGTTGGCATAAAGTCATATCAAAGCAAGTTAGAGCCTACTTCTTTTGAATATTAAGTGATGTAGGGATACCCCTGCACATACTCACAATATGCATGAAATGCATAAAATAACTGTCCCAGGAGTTTAACTCCCTAAGGAGTCAAATATTTAAAACATTAATGGTTAGGGCCCTTTATAACGGTTCCTTTACATCGAAGCCCAATCACCCTTTAAGCCTTTCCAAAAGACCTTATTAGAGCCTTCCTTCTAAATCCTTCTTACCGGGACTCATTAATCCTTCTATCAGAACTCATCCACTCCCATAACCCTTGAATGACCCTTCAACCACACATATACATACAACCTTCCCTTTATACAAGTTTACATGCACCCTAGTATATAAAATCCTCTTCTGGCGCTATTTCCCTTATAAATCACTTACAAAGGAAAACATATGCAAACATACATATTTCCGCCTCAATACAGTCTCTACACAGATCTCGAGGCAACCCTTATTGCAATCAGGACATCGCAAACCCCACAGTCATCTATTGGGCCTCTATCGCATCCGATATGCGATCATATTACATGGGAAAGCAGAAAATAAAAGAAACACGATAAAACCCCACTTTACCATAAAACCAGATCTCAGTTGCTATACACCAATGTCTATAATTCATTGGGTTTGGATCCTTTAAGAACTACTCCTCCACACACCGATACGCCAAAATCCCGATTGCTGATTTATCGCTATAGGCGGTATGACATTATCACAATTTCACATGTCACATTCCGTTGCGGCCACACTCCTTTGATCCTCGTTTTACAATTGAATCACAACCGTTGATATAACAATTTATCAGACGATTGTCATTTCATCGACGATTGCTCATCGCCATTGTCCAAGGCCAATTTTGATATCACTCCAATGTTAATCGCCGATGCAATTAAATCTCGATTGTAGATCTTCTCGATCCAATAGTTGTTGTGCATACTCTTCCACTCTATCTTTTTACTCAGTTTTTACACTGCTTTCTGTGTTAGCTGTGGATCGCGAGTTTCTTTTAAAATTCCCTGGTCTTCGTCACTCTACTGCGTGATTTCCTTCTGAGTTTATCTTTGATCCTTTTAATGAAATCAAAGATCCATCACACTTCTCTCTCTCCATACCTCTTCTGTGGATTTTCCTCAGAATTATACCTGCGCATATATTTATATAAAAATCCTGATTTCACACATAAATTATCATTCAATCACTTGAATAGCACAATTATATATTATTGCATCAATCTTTGTATCTACAAACATAAGCAATATCACAAAATGAAATCTTGGTCCCTCGGGCCTGATTCTTCTTTACACCGGCCTCTAATTTACAAGATTCTCGTAGGCTTATAGTCACACACCAATCTACTATCTATCTGACTTATTTCACACCTATCTAACCTCTTGAACTATCTAAAATATCACAATTTATACAAGAAATGGATTCATGAACCAATTCTGGTTTAGAACCAGAAATCTCTCACCCTCTCCTAAAAAGTCTCTCCAAACCCATTCTTTTCTAAACCAACACTAAATCAAGCTTTCAGTTTCCTCATTTCCTATTCAAACCAATTAAATCTAACAATTTGGCTTGATCTCCACATAGGGAGAATCAATCAACCACTATGCCCCTTTTTCCCAAAATAAAACATTCACACACATTTAAATAAAAAATTAATTAAACTCTTGCCTTCCAACCCCCTTGCTAGTCACAACATGTGATCATGCTATCACATTGCTAACTAGGCATGAATGCTCCTGCATCATTAAGGAAATTTGATGATAATGGAAACACTGGAAGCAAACCAACATAGGAGACATCAATAGAGGGACTGAGGTATTGTTTCGAACTTCAAATTTTTTTGGTGTGAAGAAGATTGTTTGTAGTTGTTGAAGTAGTTGGAAGAAACTGTTCGAGAAAAAGAAATGATGGAGAAGACGTATGATAGATAGTGACATCTGTTAGCACAAGGAATCAAGGTTTGACAAAGAAATCATTTGAATGTCTGAAGCATTGATGGAAAGGTACATGCGCAGAGGTAACACAACTATTTTTGTTTAAATTTGAGTATGCGTAGATTTTGATTTGAAAACAAAATATATAAAATATGGAATGAGAAGGAATATTTCGATGCATGTGGGTAGCTTGAATAGTTTGGATTATCTTCCTTCATATCCCTCTCCCTCTTTTATACTCCATCAAAGTGGTTAAACAATTGAAATAATTGAGTAACTAATTACAACATATTCTCTAATATAGTTTTGATTAGAGGTTGAGGGCGGGGTTCCAAAGGTGGGATTAAATAAAATAAAGTTTATGAATTTATGCGTTTTATGTTTTCTAGTAGGTGGGACCCCCCCTTTGTTCCATAAGTAAATTTTTATGACTTTTAACTATAATAGTTTCTTTAACATAACTTCTATCCATTTATCATGCAGTCATCATGTGTAACTTTCAAATAAACAAATTAACCAATGCTATCCAAAAAATATGCATAATTAACACATGGTTCATACAGCTCCATAAAACCATTGCTATCTAACTATATGCATGATGTAATAAAAATCATCAACAACAAAAATAAACAAATTCTCCTTGTGCCTCCTAGAAAACCCCTTGTTTCTCCAT